>CAIGRP010042454.1:0-25058 GCA_903798385.1 Fraxinus cuspidata
AGTGTAAAACCATCTCAAATTATCTACACGAAAAATTAGACCAAATTTAGTCTCTGTTTGATATCCTTTATTTGCCAAAAACAAAATTTTAAAATAGTGAGTTTTTGGAGAATGTGGTTAAAAGTTGGAAAAAATTGAATTAACGTGCATAATATTTTATTGTATGAATGTATGATTAAATATGAATATGTAGAAAAAAATAAGTCTAAAATAAAGTATATCAAACCGGGATTAGTGTTACACCATTGGAAATGGTCTAAATTGGGCTATTTAGGGACCAAAAAGAAAATCAACTTTGAGCTAAAACCATAAACAATTTTGCTACGCATGCGTACTAGTTGACACATTGTTTTATATTGTATCACGTGATACACAATTTTATCATTAATTTCTTCAATACTTAAAACACTAAGAGAGATGCTACTCGTACAACTAGATTTATTACCTGTGTGACATAATGTAGAGGTGGCGATTGTTCATTGGCTAGTGGACAAAACACAAAGTTCCACCAGCCAATGAGAAATCGCTACATCTACATTCTGTTACTCATGATGAAAATCTGGGTGTACATGACGTAAATTTGCATTCTTCATGATTTAAATTTGGGCGATACACAATTTTATCATTAATTTCTTCAACACTTAAAATACTCAAGAGAGACGCTATTCATACATCTAGATTTACCACACAGATGACAGAATGCAAATGTGGCGATTGTTCATTGGCTGGTAAATAAAAAACAAAGTTCCACCGACCAATGAGAAATCACCAAGCCTGCATTATGTCACCCATACGTAAATTTGGGCATGCATGTAGCATCTCTTAGTACTCAATGATTTTGATTTTGCCACATATTCAAATGTGAACCTTGTTAGATATACATAAATGTTTAGCTAAGAGATTACATAGTGTTTATATGACACTATACTATTTGTCAATTTAAAGTACAGTCAATTTTTTTATCTAATATTTTCTCTTCACGTCATTTTAAGTAATTTTTTATGTACCATTTTTATATATTTTAAGGCAATCCTTCAAATCAAATGTTATCTAAGATGTCGTACAAGTAGCGTAATTTGACCCACATTATTTTGGAAGAATGTATTTCGAAATAGTAGATTGATGGAGAATGTATGGTTGAAAAAGAAGGAAAAATTATTAATGTGATGAAAAATATTATTTTATTGAAGAATGTGTTGTTGAAAATAAGTAGAAAAATGAGTGAGAATTTTAATGTGTACCAAACATGGCTAAAAAAGTAAAACGTTCAATAACCACAGGTGTGGGGGTATGGGCATAGGGCCGTAGGATTAAAAAAAGAAAGAGTAGAGAAGAAGAAAGGGTAAAACAAAACCCGGAACGCGCTTCAGATTCAACGTTGAAGATTTGATGAAATTCTGAAGTATAAATTAAAGTCAAAGTAATCCAATAGGTCCCAATTTTCCTTTTATTAAAAAAAATTGGTGTATCAGGCGAGGAGATTATCTCTCTGAGGTTCGATTCTCTTGCGTTTAACGATCGACTATTGAGACCGCTTCGAAGATATGTTCAAATTCTGGTATTCATTCAATTTTCACCGTTGCCTTTTTATTTTTTATGGGTTAAAATTGTGCTATATTCCTAAGTACTTTAATCCCTGAAATTTTATGCAAAACGTAATATTAGGGCAGCGATATTTTAAAAATTGTTTGCTTTTCCGATAATACAATCTGCCAAAGTTTATTGTTTCTTTTATTAACACTTCAAGGTTATGAAGTAGTGATATGTTTTCTCGTGACTGGTGTAATGGCGTTTAAGAATTTTCTTGAGAAGGGGAGGTTGTGCGTTTCATAAGTTCGTAATCTTTATTCTATATATATTTGGAAAACGGGTGAACTCTTGGTTTTATTTACTTATTCATTGAACATTGTTTTCTGATTATGGAATTTAGCATTGTCTATACTCATCACTACTTCAAGTTTTAATAATTGTAGGAAATCAAGGAACATTGGCTGATATATGTATAGGATTCCCCGATTAACTTGGAAGGAGAAAATGAAGAGAGAAGAAGGGGTGAGAGGGGAATATACTGCTCTAAGACTAAGCAAGAGTAATCACATATCCAAATGTTTCACTGTTCATTGTGTTACAAGCCTGAGAACGAAGGTTGATCAAGGGTTATGGCATTAGCTGTTACATTCCTATGTACTCTGCCTTCTCGATCTTGATCTGTTTGGCATTGAGTTACTCATTTTGTGATCTAGTTGGTCATGTAGAAACTTGAAGCCTTGAACAAATAATCATCCGTAGTCCTGATGGAGATGGGACTTTAGACTCGAAACAAGTCGTTGAAAGTCTTTTTATTAGTTCTTTGTTTTTTTTTTGTTAACATATTTCCTCATTGTCTTAGTTTGAAACTGCATATGCTTGCTGTTAAATGTTCGCTTCTATGCTTTAACTGCATTTATCACAGGGGTTCTCAGGAGCAGCAAGCTCAGCCACATCCACAGGAAATGCCCAGAGATTCGTGGCATCCACCATCTGTTGTCAGCTCGAGTTCTTCACAACCCACAACACCTAGTGGAGGCTCGTCAAGCAGCTTCAGCATACCAAGACCCGCTGATCGAGCAAATTCTTTATCAAATGTTTCACCTGCAGAGGCTGCTGGCATCATCGCTACGTTGAAAGATAAAAGGTAAAGTCTTATCTTGTAGATTTTTAGATGGCCAATGAAACCATTATTCTTGATACACAAATTTATAAATTAATATATCGTGCTACTCTTTGTTGATGTCGTGTAAATCTTTGATGGATTGTTGTTGAACATGTTTAGTGTTGATGAGCTTCGGAAGCTTTTGTCGGACAAGGGTGCTTATCAGAGCCTCTTGCTTTCACTTGAACCCGTCAAAACTCAAGACAGGGTAAGTTGTGATTGTTGGATCTTTCCATTCTCATCATATTTGTTTCTTTCTTCTTGCTTGCTCTAGGCCGTCATTTTTCAACAATTAATTCTTAATAGATTTTACTGAGTTCATAACTAGGTAGGTTATGTAGAAGTCAGTGAAATGAATATTTGAAGTTGCAGGTGAATAATAATTTCTATTTTACATTTATCAAGTGCATAATATGTTGGGCATATATAATGTTTGTCTACTGTATTAAAACCTTGTACTGTTTTGGAGAAAATGCAATTGCAGAAATTTTGTTTACAATATTGGTTCATTAAGATCATAGCTTCCCCAGGTGAAAATAAATTGTAATTAGGGTTGATGGTCTAGAAAACCTGTAGAGTATTGAAAATGTAGATGGAACTGTATCAGTTGGTAATCAGATAAGTGATCCCTGCATTAAATCAATGTTAGAGATTGTTATATGAGTTCGATGAACGTCAATTTTCATAAAACTGGGGAAATTTCTCTTATTTCATGCGATCCATTTACAATATCTACTCAATTGGAAAAAGTAGAGTTTGGCTTTCCTCGTGTCCTGTGTTTTTTCCCCTGAGCACTTCATATCCAACTTTCAACTTTTTACCTCATAAGGAATATGATTTACCCGGTCCATGTTTGTTATTTTTCATGATTAAAGACACAGGGATCCCGTATTGTTTTGTTTCTTAACACTGTATTCTTTTAAGATGGTCATTTTTGTGTTAATGTCTGCAATTACACTTAACACGCTCTCCATCCTGTAAATTATTATGTAATCAGGTTCGAGATGAACTTCGGAGCGAATCGCTGCAGCTTGCTAGTAAGTTCTTAGTTTACTTCATTGTCAATTCTGCATTGAGAATGTTATTAAGCTGCTATATCAAGCATACAGATCAGTACTTCTATAAATGATCTTGTTTTGTAGGAGATAATCTAGAAAAAGAACCACGCATGGTGGAATTAAGGAATCAGGTCATATTCTTAGCTTTGATTTTGTGAAGTTCGCTTGAAGTTTGAACTTATGCTGATTGTGGAACTATTTTATCTACTCTTCTTTTCCTAAGTACAGTGCAGAATTATCCGAACAACTGAGCTGGCTACTGCTCAAGAAAAGCTGCATGAATTAGAGAGAAAAAAAGATGAGACTGAGAAGAATTATTCTCCTGCTTCCCTTCTCCATAAACTTCAAGGTACACAACTAGGCATTTCATTTACCTTTGAATCTTTAAAAGTTGGGAAATGGTAAGATGGTCCATTAATTAGAGGTTTGTCAGGTTGTGTTTCAAAAAATAATAATAATAATTATAAAAAAAATTTATAATAGCATTTCTTCTCCTCAAGAGCATAAAAGGTTGATGGAGATAGCCTATGGGCATTTTTGCATTTGCAAGGGTGAAAGTTGTAATTATACAGCTGTAAACATCCTCTATCTCTATAGAACCAATGCAAGACATTTGCATTAGAAAACTCTCTTTAACTTTTACAACAAGATCAAGCCTGTTCCACCAACTCTGATAAGCTTTTATTCGTCCCAGTGTACTGGACCATTTTTCTAGTTAACTACATCATGCAGACATGCACATCCAGTAAAAACTATTCCCTGAATTTACTCGTTATAACTTGTTAAGATCACCTCATCAAAGTTCAGTCCCCTATGCTGCTGCAGAAGTGTTTTCCCGCTATTGAAGTCCTTCAATCTTGTTTGTTCCTTAGTAATTGGTTATATTTATTACTTCATGCCTCCATGATGCCGGCATTATGTAGACTTTGCAACACTAAGATTTATTGTTTTCTCTTTCCATGATAATCATCCAAATAAGCATCTCCACGAAAAACCCGCTATGTTATGTCCAAATTGCAGTCTGAACCCCCAAATAGACGTTTTCCCAGTGAATGAAGGGGGAACCTTTTTTGTTGGTTTCTGACGTGGTCCCCCTCACGTGAGCAAGGGAAACCTTTTGGTGGTGGCGGATGGGATAGAGGCGGGTTTCTGACTGATGGGTGTTGAGAGTGTGTTGACTTTAATAATCTGAATTAGAATTGCACATGCGTTTTCTGCTTCGCTCTTTATGCAGGTGTTAGCTTTTGTTCTTTCTTCTTACCGTCATAATAATATTAAGGAATTTTTTTAATCTTGCTAGTGGTTTTATGATTCTATCATAGTGGATCATCGATGTAAATGTAAAATGGTTTGTTAGAAAATTAAAAAGAAGTAATTTATATTTCTTGTCTCAGAGGCCATGCATAAAAGTGATGAGGAATCTGAGGCCGTCCATAGGCAACTTCTGGATGGGGAGATTGATCTTACGGCTTTTGTACATAAATATAAGAAGTTACGCCAGATCTACCATAAACGTGCACTTACCCACCTTGCCATGAAGACATCTGTAACCAGCTGAGCCGTGATACTTTGTTTCTTGCTTAAAAAAAAAAGGTTCCATATGAAATTATACACTCTCACTCCGTCTGAACTATGTTTGCTTTATCATTTGGTAGGCAAAAATTGTCATGTAATCTTTGTTGCCAGTTTGTTTCCCTTCAAAAAAGTTCCGTCTTTAAAGCACTGTTGAACGGACATATTCAGATGTGAACTGAACCAGATCATTAGTTTTCTTTTTCCATATGTGGTGTTGCAAATTGCAATTGTAACTTTCTGAGTTTTTTGTTTCACTTTCAATGGTTGCTTATGGAAAATTAATCGTGTATACTGTACGTTTTGAGTAGACTAATGCTACGTAACATTAATCATTTGAATAACTTGATAATCTGAATTCTTTGCCATCAGCTTGGTAAATTTAGAGAAGTGGTCATTTTTATTTGGATTAAACAGTTTTAAGTAAAAATCTTGGTCCGAAATCTTATTTGTTCTATGCTGTGAAAAATACTGATTAAAAAGGTTTTTTTATGCTAATTTAAAAGCAAAAGTAAGTAGAATGAATGGTCGATTAGATGTGGTGCATCACTTGGACACGAGGGTGAGACTCTTCCGTTTGTAAGGTCCACACTAATGGTTTATTTTTGGGCCTATCTTGGTTCTTGTTACTGAAAACTGAGGTTAGAAAGCTCAAATTGGTTGGCGAGATGCCTTAAATCTTGGGAAAAATTGAGTCTTACCTATGAACGAAATTAAAAACTGAAAATTACATGGAGGTTACAGTACAGCTGAAAATATCCAAGTAAAATAATAATAAAAAAAAATAATCAGAAAAGATGGAAAAATTGGTAATTATGGAATGATATTTATCATTTATAGTGTCCGTTAGGTAGCAGGGAAATAGGAAAGGGTCACGTGGTCTAATTTAGAAATGATTAGACAATTATTGAACGTTTGATTACGATGATGAAATTTGTATGAAAAGAAAATAATTTCTAGGGAATTCAATTGTCCAGAATTTATTTGTATGGAAGTTAATAATTAAATGTGTTTGATTGATTTAGTTTTTAACTTAGAAAATATTAAATTTGTCCATTTTTTATTGGTAGATAGATGAGAGGGAGGAATAGATGGGAGAATAGAGATACAAAATTATTTGGAAAACAAAAATAACCATTCCCTAAAGAAAATATTTTTCTTGTTTTTGAGAAAAATATAATCACGTAGCCAAAAGTTGAAAATGTTTTTCATGGAAAAACTGTCATTCAAACACCCCAAAAGTAGGAATTTGACGGAAAATAATATTTTTCATGAAAAATAAAATCAATCAAACACACTCTTAGAGAAAAATAAATAAAACTATTGTTGATATTAAATACTCTAAGAAAGTCTAATCCGTTAAATTGTACAGTATATTTAAAATATAAATATTATTATTTCGTGTTCAATCTACAATTTCAAACATAAAGCAAAGATTAGTTGCAAAAGGATGACAAGGGAGGCGAAAAAAGATAAGTCGTGCACTGGCTGAGATGTGAGTTGGAGCCAAAATAATCAAATCATCCATCTTTGTTTAGGCATGATTAACTGTATTTCACTTCACATATATAATATTATTGAAAAATACTTAGGCAGGCCCCACGTTTTGAAAAAAAGATATTAAAGGTGTCATTTGAAAGTTTATGGCTCCATTTTATAGAAAAATTAAAGGTGATGTCGACATAAGATAACATGAAAATTTTATTTCTCTTTCAGATTAGATAATCTTGATGGAAAATGAAGTTTTTATTCTTACACTTCATCCATTATCCATCCTTAATTGCTACCTTCCAACAATAAATAACGCAAGAAATACTACGTGTAATCAATATAATAAAATATGTCTCGTAGTTAATAGATTTGAAGTCGTTCGAATGAACACTTTTTTCTACTCTTTATGCTTCGTTACCATATTCTCCACCAGAAGAATCAAACGAGAGAAGTGAATATGCATAAAAAGTAAATGACAAAACTAATAATGGTTTTAAAAAGTGATTTGAGAATCCAATTTCAAATTAAATTTGTAAGGATTGTTTCATTCAAAGGGGAAATGAATAGAGAATTGTCACAAACTATTTTGATTGAATAAAAGAAAGTTATAATCTCAAAAGACAAAAGCGCTTGTAACTTTTTAAAGCGGAAGAATTGTCCAATCCATTCATATTCTTTTATGACCATTTTAATTAATAAAAATTTGACCCAAAAAAAAAAAAGAGAAGTAAATAAACAACACAATTACTCTCTCAATGAAAAATAATTACTTATACATCATTTGTATTTAGATGGTATAGAATCGAAGAAAAAGCTTCACACACACGAGTTTAAAATCAAATGAAATAGACTTAGCTAAACTAATATTCACGATAAGTTTGATTGGAGACATACTTATTATACAGTACAAAATGATAACGTACATAATATCTAACATAAATTAAAAGTTCCTTTGCCAAACAAAGGTTTCAATTATTGTTGCTCCAAATACACAAACACACCACCACCACTCATATGAATGAGCGAGTATGCCTACCCACAAAAAGAAGAAGAAGACATGTGCCTTGAGACTAATGCTTTTGCAATGAAAACAAGTTCCATCTTTATATGGTGGTAGTAAACTTAGGCATTAAGTTGTCAAGTAAAAATATTTGTCACAAACTCATCCTTTAATTGAAGCAAATTGTCACATCAATTAGGTAACAAACATGATTTATTAATTACAGAAGCAAGAATCGCATATCTCGTTAAAGTACTAAATAGAAAGTTCTTATAAACGAATTAAAATTACAAGTTGTCTTATTTTATTTAACGTACTAAATATGTTTAGCAAGTGAACATCTACCATTAATTTTTGTATTTAAACAATAACATGAAACTTAAGCGTGTAAGGACCAGTTTGACATGACTTTTGAAAAGTTAAAAATGAACTTTTGAGGTCTAAAAACTGCTTTTTGAATTCATTTGACTAATTTTATAAAAATATTTCTTCTAGTTAGAATGACTTTTAAAGTAACTTCTTCTAAAAATATTTTCGTAATATAAATTTCTTTTAAAAATTAATTTTCAATCAATTGAAATAGATTCTTGCAAAAGCTCTTTTAGAAGCAAAAACAAAAATCATGCCAAACAGACATTCCTAGTAACCAATTCACGACAACAAATTTAGTCCACTTATTTTATTCGTTTTCCTAATTCCTTCATAAAATATATGTATGTATTAACACTATTTTAATTTTTAATCTCATATCATCCCCAAATTACCCTCACTAAACCCAACTTAATGCACTTCACCTATGACTATTATTGACTTTTCAATTAAGTCACACGCCACCTTGTCTGATCATCTTTCTCTCCATATATTCTGATTTCTTGTTCGGACAAGTATTGCAAAGCTTTCTCTCTAGATATAAAAAATTCAAAAATGAAGGAAACTGTATGCTTTCATTTTTATTGTTTATAACATCTGCAATTCATTCTCATTTTATACATACTTTTACACGTACCCATATTGGTTATACACATCCAGTGGGAGTTTGGAGTGCCGGCAATGGTGGACTTGAGGCTCTTGGTGATGGCCGTGGCGGCCGCAGTCTTAATGTCGGCAGCGAGTGGCGGCAGTGTCAAGAGAGTGCTGACTTTGGAAAGGGCGTTTCCAGCGGACCAGAAGGTGGAGCTGGAGGCGTTGAAAGCTCGGGACCGGGCGAGGCACGCTCGAATCTTGCAGAGCTTTGCCGGTGGCATCGCCGATTTCCCAGTCGTTGGTACCTCGGATCCTTATCTCGTCGGGTAATTTTATTACGCCTTTTAACTTTGATTTTTTATTTACTTTTGTGTTGTATATTACAAATATTTGGCTCTTAAAATTATTAGGACTTAGAAGTTTTTACTTCCATTTGGAAAATAAATTATTATTTCTCTTTAATTCTTCTTTTTGGTGGGTTTAATAGTAAGTGCAAGAAATTTACGAGTCTTTGAAATCAATCAATAAATGGGCCAGAAAAAAAATGTGATCTTGATATTTCTTGGCAGCTTTATGTTCAATAATTTCAATTACTTTAATTAATAACAATATCGAGTAAAAAAATAGTATGTATTTAACGGTCAAAGTCTTTCCTGATTGTCAGATACCATTTGTAGGATTTCATTCTTGAATGTTGATACTCTCACTTTTTTGGTTTCAGTTTATTGCATTTAATAATCTTTTCGAATATAACGTAAACATTGATTGTTAAGGTATATTCTCCCTTTCTAACCAATGATTCTTCAACTGTAGACTGTACTTTACCAAAGTGAAATTGGGTTCTCCTCCAAGAGAATTCAACGTGCAAATTGATACTGGGAGCGACGCCTTGTGGGTTACTTGCAGTTCCTGTAATAATTGCCCCCGGACTAGTGGGCTTGGAGTAAGATTTTTCCTTTATCTCATTGTTTTCTCCTTCATTGGTTCAGTTTGACAATTTAATTTTTTGAGTTTCATATCAAACTGATATTCGATTTTCATTTTCAGGTTGATCTCAATTTCTTTGATGCTGCTAACTCATCAACAGTATCCTCTATTTCCTGTGCAGACAGCATGTGTGCTTCTATAGTCCAAGCTGCATCTGCCAAATGCTCTAATCAAAGCAATCAGTGTGGTTACTCGTTCCAATATGCAGATGGAAGTGGCACTGCTGGTTTCTATGTATCTGATCTGCTCTATTTGGACACAATTTTGGGAACCTCATTAATTGCTAATTCTTCTGCTCCCATTGTTTTTGGGTGAGCTGTTATTCAGACTTTTATGTTATTGTACGCATGCTTGCTAGTGGTCAGAGGCACATACGCCTTTGGATTTAGAATCAATTGCTGTAACTCAAATAAGAATGGATATACATAAGATTCAGTTAGTATTTTCAAATTGGCCACGACAAGTTTCCCTCCCCCCACCCCAAAAAAACTCACTGCTACATAATTAAAACTAATGAATATAATGACTGCATTAATCTCAAAAATGTTGCACAGAAAGTGCTACCCCACATATCTACCATGATCCTGCAAGTTGGGTTAGAATTAGCATTCACACTGACAACTTGATTGTTGAAGGCTACTATTTGCTGCTTACTGCAAGAACAGAACTAAAGGGCATTTGTGTCTTTCTGGATCATATGAGCTATTGGAGCAAAAGTGTGAGAGAGTTGAATTGTTAAACATTTGACCCCTTGGCCTTGATATATCATAAGTCATGTATCTTTCGAGTCACTAAAGAATTGTTTTTGTTGTTCCTTCAATGATAGTTTTTTAACAATAAAAATTTGAATCTTGGTTGAAATGTTTATTTTTATGTGTGGGTACAGATGCAGCACCTCTATGTCCGGGGACTTGACTAAATCAGATACAGCAGTTGATGGACTCTTCGGTTTTGGCCAGCAGGATCTTTCAGTAATATCACAATTGTCATCACACGGGATTACTCCTAAAGTGTTTTCCCACTGCTTGAAAGGAGAGGGAAATGGTGGAGGTATACTAGTTCTTGGAGAGATTTTGGATTCAAGAATCGTTTATACTCCCCTTGTTCCATCGCAGTACGTATATTTTACAACATGGGAACTATTTTATTTTGGCTGCACATCACAAATCTTAAAATAAGCTTCTTGTAGTGCTTAGAGTTTGTATATGCACATTATCAGTTCCCTCACATCTCTTTCGTATAAGATACTGATGAGATAATTTTCTTGCTTTCTATTGTTTCTCTTCACCAGCACGAGAAATTAAGAAATATCGAGACATCATATCATATCATGATTTTGCAAAGTGTTGATTTTTTACCTCCAATCTTTCAGGTCACATTATAGTTTATATCTACAGAGCATTGCTGTCAATGGGCAGGTATTGCCTATTGATCCAGCGGTGTTTACGACTTCAGGCAACCGAAGGACTATTGTTGATTCTGGAACTACTTTAGCATACCTTGTTGAAGAAGCTTATGATCCCTTTGTTGGTGCTGTAAGTTTTCATCCCGTGTTCCCTTTTCTGTCACCCCTTTTGTTGTAATTATTGGACTCCCAAAGAAGGGAAGTGGTGAAGATACCAGTTTGATGATGTCTGAGTTATGCTTAAATACTCTCTGTATACCTGAGCACTGGAGCTATGGGATTGAAATCAACTTTCTGAACCAAATACCTTGAACCAGAGTACAAAATCTTTATTTTACTTAATGATCTGGTGGCCATTTATTTTTGTTTGGTCAATTTGGTAGGTGTCATTATCATATTTCATAAATCTCTTCTAACCACTAAAGAGGTCTAATGGAAGTTCTTCCCACATGCGTGAAGATATATTCTTACTGTGATTGAAACAATTTACTATTCAAAATTAGCATAAATTTAGTCGCAAATCTTTTCTTATTGCTTACTGTTTATGCAGATAACTGCTGCTGTTTCTCAATCTGCAAGGCCAATCATTTCGAAAGGAAACCAGTGCTATCTAGTCTCCACAAGGTTCTTTTCATTCAACACTGTATTTATAGTTCTCTGAGAGTTGTTCAAGTCTCAACGATTTTGACAAGTGGTTCATGATATATTAGTTATCATTGCTTGGACACTTGACCAAGATCTGTATTTGTTCCTACACAGCATGGCTCAGATATTTCCTCCAGTTTCTTTAAATTTTGCTGGGGCCGTGTCCATGGTTTTAAGGCCAGAGGATTACCTTGTGCATATGGGATTCGTTGTAAGTATTGCAGTTGTCTCTACACTGTCATAATTATTTCTTCCCCAATATCCCGTGAAAGACTAGTATTATCTGTTTAAAGTAAACTCTGGATCATGCTATCCATCAGTGTTAAATTATAGTTTCATTTTTGTCTGTGATGTGAAATTCTTACTTTTGACTAATTCTTGCAGGATGGTAATGCTACGTGGTGCATTGGCTTTATTAAAATTAAATCTCCCGGCACAACAATTTTAGGAGGTTGGTTACTGGACTAAGATACTTAGCCCCTGTTTGGTATTTATTTAAATCAGATTTTAATCTAAGTCAAAGTCAAACAATCAATAGTAACCACATATTCGATAAGTTCCACAACTTTTAATCACACATTTCAAAATTTTTTATTAAAATCTACTAAAATTTTAATTTTAATCTCCACCAAACAGGGTTTCTTCTGAATTTTTTTTTCCCAAAAGAAAGATGATCTTCTAGAAACTTTTAGAGTTATTGCAATTTCTTCAACTCTTGATGTTTAAGTAGTTTATTGAGTTCGTAGGTTATACATCTGTGGTTTAAGCCATAAGCGACTCTGAACCTGTCATACTCAAATTCTAGAAAATAAAAAAAA
This sequence comes from Fraxinus cuspidata, assembly GCA_903798385.1. Classification (NCBI taxonomy): domain Eukaryota; kingdom Viridiplantae; phylum Streptophyta; class Magnoliopsida; order Lamiales; family Oleaceae; genus Fraxinus; species Fraxinus cuspidata. The sequence continues at coordinate 12,632 of CAIGRP010042454.1, forward strand.
GCTCACAGTAAACCATCAGGTAACGAACCCATAATCAGTTATCTGAAGTCAGGCATGCAATTCAACCAGTGTAGTTGCTTCATAGGTGACCTTATTAGAAGTTTCAAGCTTCAAACAGGCTCAGTGTGATGTGCCAAATGGCCCAAATGTTGTAGCTCAATCTTGGCCTTCTTGACGTTATTGCTAAATGATGACCTTCAGTTTAAATTGGACCCCATCAATCAATATCGATTCATCACAAACAAAACTAAGCAGCATTAATTATGGTACCTTGAAGTCATCATACAGGCAAAAGTTGGAATTTTGCCTTTACAGCCGCACATTCATTTTTATAACTATAAATTACTAACCATATAAATATTCTACAATTTTTAAGTTGGAATTTCGGAATAATTCTACTAGGTTTGACTGTGCAATCTAGTGTTGATTGTTTAGTTTGATTTGATTTGAATGATTTGACTATTTATTTAGTAAATCGTCCTCACTTCCCCCATGCCCTCTTCCATCCAGACTGTTTTAGTTGCTTAAACCCCCAAAAGGTGACCATTGAACCAGTCCAAGCTTGAGCAACTCATCTCATTTTCCCCCAAACTTGAAGTGCAGAGGTGGTGGCAGTTCTTCTAGCTCATGTGTCAAAGCTTCCTATATAACCCGTTAAAAGCTTCTTGTTATGAAATGAAGGCGTGCACTGTTAGCAAGCTTCTAAAAATTGACCAAATATCTAGATGTCTGTGTGCATGTGAATAAAATATACACCAGTATTGCCTTCATTTGGGAATTGAGATTGCAAGTGAACTTTTCCTTTTGTGTGGGCATCAAAGGATCTATTCTGTCTTTTTTTTCTATTGCGCTTGTTGGTGGGGGGAGAAGGGGTTCTGTCCTTTAAACCTACATGCGGCATGAATATTCTGGAAAGCCAAAGCTCCAGGGGTGAACACAATAATCTGTTGCTATGGCCATCTTCTTGTTCTCATGAACTGGTTGTTGCATGCTTGAGGAGGACGTGCACCATAGGTGGAATATAAATTTGCTGACTATTGTACTTGCATATACTGCTAACCCATGTGTATAATTTTCAATAGCAAGCAAATATAGACGTTAAACACGACATGTGAAGTAGGATTCAATTTAACATCGTGAACTAGGTAATTTTTTGGATAGTTACTTCAAAATATTCAAAATTTTGCTAAGCAAGTCACCTTAAAGAGTATTGAGACTCTGAAACTTATCTGTGGTTTTTTTGTCTCCAGATCTTGTTCTCAAAGATAAAATCTTTGTTTATGATTTGGCTCGTCAAAGAATAGGATGGGCAGATCATGATTGTAAGTGCCGTATATTCATTTCCTTGTGTTTCATCTTTCTAAGAGTATGTTATGGTAGGTTGAAAGTTCGTGTTGCTTATTCTTCTATATCTGAAATTCTTTCTTCAGGTTCATTGTCTGTGAACGTCTCCATAACTTCCGGGAAGGATGAATTTGTCAATGCTGGACAGCTGAGTGTGACCAGCGGCTCATCTAGTATCCTCCTCAAGCTGATAAATAAGAGCAATAATGCGCTCCTGCTGCATATATTGGCGGTGGTTGGACTTGTTTTACTGTAAATTATTTTTTAGTGTAAGAGCATTTCCAATAGCTTTTCTATTTTTAAAGAGCATATTTTATCATTTGGAGGACATCTANCTTTCTATTAAACACTTACTCTTACTACTCCCAAAAAATTTATTATTTTTTCTTATCTTTTATTTCAACTAGCTTTTCTTTAGATTATTTTATTATTTTCCTAAAAATTGAAACACATTGAATATATTTAATTATAGAGGGTGAGTTTTGGAGAGCCAAACTAACTCTTTATATTAAAATGTTAATTTAAAGAGTCTTCTGGAACATGATTTTAAATATCGACTCTTTAAAATAGAGAGTATTTCATGTTTAAGGAGTCTCTTGGAGATGCTCTAATCCCATTTTTTGGCTTTGCCAATTTATATTTATAGCGATTGGCTGCTGCTAATTGTAGTTCATTTTACTTTCCCATGAATAGCTGTTTTCTTAGCCCCCTCTATTTACCCTTTTCCCTCCTTTCTTGGAACAATGGCGGCTTGAAGGGGGTAGTCTTCAATCCTGCTCACCCCGACTGCTGTTAAAAGCGTTCTCTCTCCTTATCCAAATTGTTCGTCTCGAGCTTGAACAAAGTTCTAGGTTATACTCGAAATTAGGCATGAAGAATCAACGTGATTGTCGCGAGCAGAACAAATCTGATGACGGTCTTGCTTCTTAGGTGTTGAAAGATATACAAATGAGTTGAAATTTTGGGAGCGACCGTCTGTGGTTAAAACGTTCTTATCTGTCTATGTTCCTTTGTCATTTGTATCTATGACAGGAACTATTCGAATGTCTTTAGTTGTAATATTTAGCTGATATGACAAGTCGACTCGAGAAATTACAGCATTTTTGTTTCATTATTTCAGTTTTAGACTTGTTTTATTTGCGGCTTTTTGCCATCGATCCACTCTCAGATCTAAAATATTGAACACTTTGTCTTGCTAAGACCTCTAGAATCTTTTCGATAAGTTAATGACTTGTTTGATAGAGTGGACGTGACCGTGACTGTGACATGGGAATTGATAGCATTGAACATATTATTATAAGAAAGGAAAAGAGAGTAAAAAAAATTGGGTGTTCATGTTCAATAGTGTACTAAACCTACACAGTTGTCATGCTCCAACTTCAGTCTTTATTTCATGAAGGCCCCCCAACTATGAAAAATTTCATGAAGGCCCCACAAGAATCCCACCAAATTTTGCCTAATCATATTCCTACGTTGTCATTCCTTTGAATTCGACAAGAGCCATTCTTAAATAACAAGAAAGAAAGACAAATCCCACTTTTGAGTTGGGTGCACTTGTTTACCTTCACAATTATAAAGGAGAAATTTGAATTCTTTGCAATTCGCACTTGATAAGATCACAATTAAAATTAAAGAAGTTATTCATAACGTTATTGTCAATTTACAATTTTACTCTCAACTTATTTTACGAAAATGTATGTTCCTCAATTAGAAAATAAATTTATAATTATTTTGAACAAAATTCAATTACGATACAAGGACCATTAATATAAGCTCATAGATACTAGAATACGCAAGCTTTACGGATTTAGATAATGAATTAGTGGTCCACTAATGAGTGGATAACATTACTCACAAATTTATTGTAACCTACCATAGAATTTAAATTAAGTAATTGGTTGTTAACCTTTCCTTATAGCACAATCAATCTCTATCAACAAAAAACATTCTAAACTTAATTGAAGCATTGCGTGGCCTTCATGTGTCTAACGTTACTATGCCGGATTTTTTATTTTTTTCAATTTGAACTAATATATAGAATTTCGAAGTAAGATATGTTCGAGGGTCATGTGATAATTTAATGAAATTTTAAATTTTATGTATATAACATTGAACACTGCGTATACAACTATGAAGAAGGATTGGAAATGAATTTACTTATTTCTAAAAGTTGGGGACTAACTTGTTTTTTCAGATAATATACTAAGACTTATAGTGCAATTTTTCTCAACTAAAAAGAGTTCCCACCCCGCCCCCAATGCTATAAAAAGTAATTTGAATAATTACGTGATATACACAAGACAATTTGTTTTTTGCATTCATGAGAGCTGTCATGTATATGTTACGTAGAACAACTATCGATAGTTTTCACTATGAATAACATTATTCAAGCAATTTCACCTATTCCAATTTTATAAAAGCAAATCAACCTTGCTAATGTGTGACGCATTAAAAACAAGAACCTACATTGCTAACAAAATCCGTAAATTTGGGTACCTAAATTAATTTCAATTGTTTCAAACAACAAAAAAGTAAATTAAATTATTTAATTACATATATAAATAAGTATTTTTAATATATACATAGGTGAAACGTCAACAATTGTGAATTTTGATTGTCATTTGAAACATTTAAACAATTCATATGATAAATCTTTCACGACTCAATTTATCGAATAAAATTGTATAACAATATACATTATTAAGGAATATATACACGTATTTAGGATCCATTTGGTAAGATTTTTGAAAAGTTAAAAAACTATTTTAGAAATTTGAAAGTTGTTTTTAAACTCGTTTTGATAACTTTTTAGAAGTATTCATCTTACTAAAAGATATTTTAGAAGAAGTTGATTTAATAATACATTTGAAATGACATTTGAGAAGTCGGAAAAAGTTTTTGAAACCAAAAAATTGTTATTGCACTCATACGATATAAGTTTTATAGAAGTGCTTATTCTAATTAGAAAATTTTCTAGAAATTAAATTTTAAACATCAATTGTTTTTAAGGGAGACAGTAGAGTAGATGAGAGTCCGTTGAAAGAGGCGGCCGTTTTGGTTAAGGTTTGGTGGAGAATAAATTACTCAAAACTCAAATAAGCTCAAATTTCTTTTTCCTTATTTTTGTTTTATTTCATTTGAGTTTTGAAGGAGTCTTGGACTCTTACGGGGTACACATGCGCTTTTCTTTCTCCACCCTCTAGCGCTGGCCTTTCCCTTTCACTTCCGTTTATTTCTACGAGCATCCGTTTTCTGTGTCCTTCACATGTCTTCAACATGCCTTTTACCCTCAATCTCGCAGACATTATTGTGAGGTTGTAATTTTTTATACATAAATTTTGACGCATCACACAATGTCAATTTTAATGTATAACTAGTATAATTATTTTACCTTAACTTGATTTTTTGGGAATTCGACTCAGATGGTTCTTAACATTTATCTTTTGAATAATGCAACTTATATGTTACAGAGTTATATAATGATTTACATACATTAAAAGAGAGGAAAAATCATTACATGCAGCACAATCATTATTTTTTTGGCATGGACATTTCTAAGTTAATAAGTATTTCAAAAAAAAAAAATCATGCTTTTAAGTGTGTGTAATTGCTTCGTAATGTGAAAAAATTGAATTAACATTAAGATAAATAAATAACAGAATAACTTGTATAATTTTATGATATTCAAATAATCTAGTTGTGTTTTTATTTATAATTGGGAAAAAATTAATTATGAACATACGTGTCTAGAAACTCAGAAAACAAATGTTAAGAACGACTTGCGCCAAATTCCCAATATTTTTTTCATTAAAATAATTAGTGTTTCACGGTTGAATAATATTATCAGGAAATTTTCAAATATATTAATATATAATATTTATTTTTCTTTTTTAATACACAACATATTCTCATTCCACAATAATATCTGCTTATTGAATTTCTTAAAAAGCATGAGATTTATATATAAATCAATTAACACATAATCAAGCCCCCGGGGCATAGCTTAGTGATGCATATGACAGGAGTGATGTAATCTTTGCTGAGTTGGTAATTGTAGTGTGAGGGTTCAATTCATGCCTTTTACAAGGTATGAAATTGAACTCTTTGTGGCTATTAGTATGACAGTTCTTATATCCTGGCCTGTTGAAGCACATCTCGCAATTTACATTCTTCACAGAGCGGGGTGGGGTTCAACTCTTGGAGTTTTTTCAAAAAATAAAAAATTAACACATAATCAATAGAATTTGTCGCACATCTAAAAACACGTGACTACTCAGTCACACAACGCGCCTTAAGAGGCGCGTGTCCACACACAGTCCCTTTCTGGTATGCTTTCAGCGGAACGCCCCAAAACTCCCGCGTCCATGCAAAATCCGCCCATAAGGAAAACACACACAGAGTCTTGAATGAAATTCAAATTCCAATTTTATCCTCATCTTCTATCCATGATTCCCTTTTCCATTTTTGCCAAAATTTTCTTATAATCGTATCCTCTTTTTCTCTCTCTATAATCTCTCCTATCTATTTACTCTCAGATTCATTGATTACCATCTAATTTTGGTTCCCCATTCTCTCTCTAAACCTTCAGTTTCTCATATTTACGTACATATAGTTACACACACACACACACACATATATACAGATAATAAAGATACTAATTTGTTGTGCGAAGATATGGCAGTAGAATTGGCGGTACCAACGACTCCGGCGTCGCTGTACGTGGGGGACCTGCAGCAGGATGTGACGGATGGGCAGTTGTTTGATGCATTTTCGGAGTTTAAGAGTCTGGCATCCGTACGCGTCTGCCGTGACTCCTCCACTGGCCGCTCTCTCTGTTATGGCTACGTCAACTTCATCTCCCCACAAGATGGTACTATTTTGTCTACGTGCATTGTATTTTTATTTATCTATCCGTATATGCGTGAGTTGAAGTGTGTGGTGGGAGGAAGGAATGGATCGGAGTGATTTCGTGTTGTGATAGGTTTTTGCGATTGAATTTTCCTTCAATTCGTTAATTTTAATTTCTCTGCTAAAATTCGATGTGAGTTTTTGTTTGAATTGGCCGGATTGGTCATTTTCATAAATCTAAATTGATAAATGGATAAAAAATTTGGTTATGAATATTGCAGATCGCCACACATGCACATTGATGCATGCACATTTTTTGCAGGCCTTTATGGGTATATGAGCATTTCGTATATCTTGATCACGATTTACTGATGAATCGCTTCGGTTTATTTGTCAAGTTTGAAAATTCAGTATTGAACTGATTTGTTGATTTCCCCCTTTTTAATGGTCGAAGAAGAAAAGGCCTCTTGTGTAAATGATTTCCTTTTGTAAGTGGAAAGAGAGTTATCTTCAATTTATTATTTACTCAAAATCATGATGTTTCTATGAGATTTGCGTGCATGGGTTATCTTTGTGTGAGAGCATGCCGACTGTGTCATCCCATCTTTACTGGATTAACAGAGGTTTGAATTTTAATATTGTTTCATTGGTTTGCATTTTAATGTTATTGATCATATCAATTAACAGTTCAACTGTAACAGGGAAGAGATGATGCAAAATATTGCTTAGTGAATGCCTTCGTTAATTCAGTCAGTTATTAACTTTTCGGTGCTATATAGATTCTAGGGAGATGACATCTAGCCTGCTACATATTATAATAGTTGGTCTTTTTTGTGAGGCTTATAATTTTGCAGAGTCACGATTTTGATTCGCCTGTTTGACATTGAGAATGGTACGGTCTTTTCTAAATAGAGTTACTATACTAACTCTTTCCCATTTTCTTTGAGTAGCTCTCCGTGCTATTGAAGTGAAAAATCATTCTACATTGAATGGGAAAGTGATAAGGGTAATGTGGTCGCATCGTGATCCAGATGCAAGAAGAAGCGGGATTGGGAATGTGTTTGTCAAGGTATATTGTTGTTCTAATGGACAAATATTGTTGGTTTATTGCTAATTATTTTTATTTCTTTCGCGATTCACTTATTTGATAATATTGAAATGGTTCACACTTATTCTGGGCTTTGTCTGCAGAATTTAAGTGACTCTTTTGATAGTGTGAATGTTCAAGAAATGTTTCAGAAGTTTGGTAATGTATTATCTTGTAAAGTTGTCACATCTGATGACGGGAACAGCAAAGGATATGGCTTTGTCCAGTTTGAGAGTGAAAACTCTGCAAATGCAGCCATTGAGAACCTTAATGGGTCCATTGTTGGAGACAAACAGATGTAAATTCTATTTCACTTGCCTTTACCCTCTTGCATGTGTATTTATATATGAAAGTTTTTGATAGTTTGCTTGATAATTTTCTTATCACCAATAAATGTTTTGCTTATAATCCAACATTTTACTTGCACAGTTACGTCAGCAAGTTTGTGAAGAAGAGTGACAGGGCTGTAGCCAATCCTGAAGCAAAATACACAAATCTTTACATGAAGAATTTGGATCCAGATGTCACCGAAGAAATCCTTGTGGAGAAGTTCTCTGCATATGGAAAAATTATAAGCTTAGCCATCTTAAAAGATGAGAATGGAGCATCAAGAGGCTTTGGATTTGTCAACTTCGAGAACCCGGATGATGCCAAACTTGCATTGGAAGCTTTCCATGGAACACAACTTGGTATGGTCATGAATTTCTACTGATCTTTATTGAATGATGAAGTTGTCAAATCTGCTGCTATTTGAAACTCTTTTCTCATCATGTTGTTTGTGCTGAGTAGGCTCAAAGGTTTTATATGTAGCCCGGGCACAAAAGAAGAAAGAACGTGAAGAAATGCTACGCCGTCAGTTTGAGGAGAAAAGGAGGGAGAAAATCTTGAAATCCCAGGTTCTCAGGAATCATTTCCTTCTTTGAAGACTTGTAAAAATGTTTATATCATCTACAGTTTATAATTTTCTTTCAACCTTCAAATTTCAGGCTTCAAATGTGTATGTTAAGAACATTGATGATGACGTAACTGATGATGAGCTACGGGACCACTTTAGTCAGTGTGGTAATATTACTTCTGCGAAGCTTATGCGAGATGATAAAGGAATGAGTAAGGGGTTTGGATTTGTTTGTTTCTCCATGCCTGAGGAGGCGATTAAAGCAGTGAACACTTTTCATGGTGAGTATGTTAACTGAGTCAAGATTCAATGGAAAATAATTCTTGCAAGGCATCTAAAGATAGGCATGTGACTATGTACATACATTTTGGTTCCAGAGATTCAGGCATACCTGCATATTTTGTTTATTCTGCTTGATTTATATATAATTTAGTTTAATTAAACAGACAATTAGACTACTGTATGAACGTTTCCTCATCATGATGCAAATATGCAACAGTTGTGGCATGAGGAACTAACGAAGGCTGATCTCATTGCTGACCAATATATGGTGGTCATGACATTTCAGAGCTGATTCCTTTATGCCGCTATTGTGACCTTGCATCACACCTCTATGTGCAATTTATTTTGCTTAAATGCTTTATCGAGAGACCATAAAGGTGTTGCTATTTTACCATTTTATAATCTCAGGTGAAATGGCATATTATACCCATTTTCATACATTCAAATATTTGGAGGAGAGTGAGTATCATTTGAAGCCTAGTTATTAATTATAGTCTTGATGCACACTAGATCCTCTTTGATCAAAAAATGATAGTTTGCATCCTTCAGTGTATGAGACTGTTCAAATAATAGTAGAGGCTCAGAACCCAAACCTCGGTCCTATTCCCGTTGGCCACTCTCCTCTCACCAGCCCTCTGTGGATAATCTCTTCTAAATTCGATAGCATCAGGTGTAGGATCTGGTTGATGTTAGGTATTTTATAAACACATAAATTGATCTCTTGGACAAAAATCGTCAACAGATAACACGAGAATTTCTAAAACTTATGCTGATTTCTTAGAAAACTTGAGGTTATTTTGTCCAGAATTTTGGAAGTTTCTCTTTGGTGCACATGTGGGTACTAAGTTTTTGAGGCGGATGTTTTATTCTCTCTCATGGTATGCATGCTGTTATATTTTCTCGAACCTGTGTAGTTGGTTGCATTAGGTGGAAAGCTAGTTGAACAATCATTTGCATAGCAATTGCAAATGGCCTATTGGAATCTTTCCTTTTAATTTCCTTTTGCTTTAGATACTGGATATTAGTGTGTCATTTTCCTAGTCTCAGCAAATGCCATTGGAAATCTCCTAGGTCTATGTTGCCTACAGTTGATGTTGAACCTCAAGTAAATGATAATTTCTTATCTTTTTCCCATAGGAAGATTCTTGATTTTACTCGGAAAAGTAATGTATCTTGATGCTGAAGTATTGTCCATGGATGTTTACAGGTTTCATGTTGCATCGGAAGCCATTGTATGCAGCTATTGCTCAGAGGAAAGAACAAAGACAAGCTCAGCTACAACTACAATATGCGCACTGTATTGCAGGGTTGGTAGGACCTTCGGCTGTTATTCCTGGCGGTTATCCTACTCTTTACTACCCGTCTTCTGGTGTTGTTTCACAAGTTCCTGCACAACCTGGTTTGATGTATCAACCTCTGGGGATGAGGCCAGGATGGAGGGCAAATGGCTTTGCAGATCCTTCGAGGCCTGCTTTTCAAGCATCTCCAGTTCCCTTGGTTAGTTTTAGTCTTATAAACTGCATTTCTGATGAATGCCAGTCTTCTGTTATTGTCTATGTAGTCTCAAATGTTTATTTTCTGCATTTTTCCTCATTTTTACAGATTCCTAATAATCCAAGACCTAATAGACAAAACAGGGGTAGTATGGATGGGCATGTACTACCACGGGGTGGCGTTCCCACATATCCTTCAAGTTTGCAACAACCAACTCAATCTATGGTATTACCAAAAGATTCAAGCAAGCACCAGGTTTATTTATAGTTTTATTTTGACTTATATTCCATATGTCCATAATATATCACTGATTTTTAGACTTTATGCTATTGATATTCCATGTATTGTTCCTTGCTTATATGTGGGGAAAATATATGCTATAGTTAAGTGCTTATACCAATCCTTCCATCTTTCAACGTCTTTCACATGAATTGATAGTAGAGAAATGTAATTGAAATAAGGAACATCTTTTACTTGCTAGGCCTGTCTTTTTTTTTTCTGTTGATAGGAAGGCAATTGCACTGGGAAAAAAAAAAAAAAAAAAATCCTCTACTCCACTTCTAGGATTTTCCACATTAGGCGTCTAGGATGCTCAGTCTGAAAATTTGTATGGAGTTTGTTTACATATCTATTTTTTTAGAAAATACCAGCTACAACATCACAATAATAGGGTAATATTTCCTGGAAGAAAACGGCTGGTGAGTGACTCTATGCCATGTGTGTTGCTGCAAAATTTTACCTGAACTTCATTAAGACCAAGAAACGAGAATATTTCACCATTGCTTTATTAAAAAAAGGTTGAACCCCAACCTTGAGGGCCCCCCACCGACCCTGCCCTGGGCCATTGTGGAGGAGGTAAATCGCAGGATGTGCCTCCCAGGAGCCAGGGTGGAGAGCTTATGGATAGGCCGGGCTATTAACCCTATGGTAACTCCCGCTTGCAACAAAGCCAATTCCACCTTGCGGGGAATCGAACTCTGCACACTACCGCGCTGAGCCCTAACCGGACTCCCCTTTGCCACTGGGAGATTTGTCCTGGGGGCTCACCATTGCTTTATTATGTCTAAGGGAGAAGGGGGCACCAAATAAAGCTTATTGGATTTTGTTCAGACTTTAAACAACCTTTTCATATTTCAATGATAACTACCTAGGCTTGAATTAATTCTGTTTGGATGAAAAAATGTTCTCAAATACCTGCTCATTTTGTGAATTATGTCCCACTTAGCAAAAGAATTAAGCTTCTTTGCCAGAAAAAATGACACATTTATTGACAGATACTCACATAGGAGTGGGACCCACTTGAAAAAAAAAAAGCCAAAAAAGTGCTTCCCTCCCCCTATTGTGAGTAAAATTATTGTGAGTATAATGTCAAAGAGGGTGTGGCAAAATTCTCAATATGGATACTTTTGATACTTTGATGATTTATTTATGGGATAATTGCAGTAGCGATACCACACCCTTTATTTAGTAGCAGCCTTTGTCCAAATCTTTCATTGCGCCACCCACAGTACCAATCCTTTCGAAAATTAGCACACGGGGGTCTAAATGGATGATATCTGTTAGTTTAACCATTAGTTACCCAGATAAATGACCATAACAATAATTTTGACTAATTTTAAAAGATTAAAATAGTAACTTTACATTTTTTATAATAAAATAACTAAAATCAAATAATTAAAATTAAAAACCAAAAACCAACTTCTTCTTCTCCATCCACCCCAGCTTACCCCAAAACAATCGCCACCACTACTAGACGGCTCAACTGCACCCACCTCCACCGCCACCTTCATTCCAAGCACCCAATAAGACTGCAGCAATGCCAGGCGAACTCCTCAGATAATTTGTCCCAGACGGGGGATAATAATTCGGAATACGGAGAGGAGTCGAGTCTCCCAGCCCATAAAAGACAAGCCATAAGCTTTTGAATTTTGGCCATATGACTGGAAGCATAATGAGAGAAAAATGTTCAAGCATACTTCAAAGCTTCATCTCTGCCGTTGTTCTGCAAGATCTCCACAAACTGAAGGAGATGAAACTTCAGTTCAATGTCGATCCACTTCGTATAAGTTGTTCCTTGTTGGTGGAAGCCCAATTCAGAGTAGGCTCCAAGTTATGGGATTTCATGGCTTCAACTTTTTGATACATTTCCAAGAAAGGAGATGGCAAAAAAAAATTTGTTTGGTGATCTAGATTTGGGGAAGAAAAAATTTGTTAGGTGATGGAATGAAGGTGGCGGCGGAGGAGATGGCAGTGGTGTTGGCGTTGGGTGGGTGCGGTTGAGCCGTCTAGTAGTGGTAGTGATGGATTTGGGGTGGGGGTGGGTGTGGGTGTGGGTGTGTGTTACAATCTTAATCCGAGGCCCCACAAAAAGGTGCCACGTTGCTCCATCGGTTTGCCACGTGGAGAGCTCCCTCCCCGCGTCGAACAGACCATCAAGGCAGGATGTTGTAATAAATTCTTAAAGGTGATATAAAAAT
>CAIGRP010042461.1:0-25431 GCA_903798385.1 Fraxinus cuspidata
TGATTCTTGCACTAGTTGTTCAATTTAATTGAAAACTTGAATAATTAGATGTCAAGACTGGTTTCTTATACGGGGAACTAGAAGAGGACATTTATATTAGTCAATCCTAAGGCTTCGAGGAAAAATGAATATTTGATTTTGTGTGCAAGTAGCAAAAATCTTTGTATGGACTTAAATAAAGTTCTAGACATTGGTATATAAAGTTTGACACATGTAATGAAAATTGGTTTTAGGGGAAGTGAATATGATCATTGCTTGTACTATAACAATACTAAAGCTGGCAATAAGGTGTATCTACTTCTTTATGTAGATGATATGTATCTAGCTAGCTCTAGCAGAATTGAAATATGAAGGCTTAAGAATCTCCTAAAATCTGAATTTGATATAAAAGACTTGGGAAATGCCAAGAAAGTTTTGGGGATGGTTATTAACAGGAACAAAAAATAAAATATATTGACTATATTTCAAGAAACATACTTAAATAAAGTTATAACCAAATTTGGCATGAAAGAAGCTAAGCCTCTGTTTGAGCCACATTAGAATTTTCATTCTCATTCTTCTACTCATTTTCAACCACACATTCTCCATCAATCTACTATTTCAAAATACATTCTTCCAAAATAATATGACTTAAACACACCCTATGTCTGTTAATGTTCCCATTGCTGCCCACATGAACCCCTCTTCAACTCAATGTCCTAAAACTGAATCTGAAATTAAAGATATGAAGAACATTTCATATGGTAGTACCATATGGTTTGTCATGTTTTCTATTGTTGCAACTAGGCTTGATTTGGCATATTCTATAAATTTTCTAATTATGTTTATGTCTAATACGGGGAAATCTCATTGGGCTGGGTTAAATTGGTTATTGAGATAAATAGTTGGAACACTTAGAGTATGTTTGGTGTTTAAGAAGGAATCTGATCCATTAACATTGAAAGGGTATGTAGACTCTGATTTTGCTGGGGATAAAGACCAAAGAAAGTCTACTACTGCATATTTCTTTACACTTGGTGATAATTGTATCACTTGGAAGTCACAACTTCAACATATTGTCACATTATCCAATACATAGGTTGAATATGTGACAATTGCTGAATATGTAAAATAATGTATCTGGTTAAAAGGGAATTTTGGGATAATTGAATTTTTTTACATGAGACACCTACAATTTTCACTGATAGTCAAAGTGCTTTACTATTATGCAAAAATCATGTTTATCATGAAAGATCTAAGCATATTGAGGTGAAGTACCATTTTATACGTGAAAAAATTTCATGTGGTGAGATTATATTTGAAAACATTCACACTGATATAAATCCATATGATATGGGAATCAAAATTCTACATTTAAATAAGTTTAGATCTCGTTTATCTTTTTTTTTTTTTGATCGGGTAAATATGAATTATATAGATCAAATGAACAAATCATTTACAGATACTACGGGCATACCCGAGCAAAACAACAAGAGTAATGGAGAACAGATACGCCGGGCATACCCGGGCAATCACTAGAAGAATAACAAAAACAAATACAACCGGGTATACCCGGGTAATCACAAAATAAGTGCATATACAACTAACTCCGGGCAACCCTGGGCAACCAACTGAAAGAAGCAAAATACAAAGAAACGAAATACAAACCAACGAGAGTAATTATCTCAAAGCCAAAGATTCAAAATGAATCAAAACATTCGGATACAAAGAAAACATAACTTTGTATACGTGTGTTTTGATTCTCTTGATAATACTCTCGGTACGGGGTCTCATGTCTTCAAAAATTCTCTTGTTCCTTGCCATCCAAATATAGTAGACCGTGCTAGCAAGAGCAATCCTCTTGACCTTGCTTTGCCAAGAAGTCCCACGTGCCTCCTTTTTAATCCATTTCAATGCGCTCGGAATTGAATTCATTTCTCTTCTAATGCCCACCCAATGTTTGATGTTCCTCCAAATGCAAGAAGTGAATGAACATTGAAAATATAAATGTGGGCAGGTTTCCTCATAAGATGTACAGAATACACACGTAGGATCAATATTAAGAAATAATAATTTGTCTTTAGTTAGTAACTTTGCCAAATTACCTAACCAAAGGGTGAATGCATGTTTGGGGGTGATGTAAGGTCTCCAAACTTCGGTTGTCCAGGCTTTCTACACTTTTTTGTGTCTGAAAAACTCATATGCCATGTACACGCTGAACCGGGAGTTTGCTGACCATTCATATAACCTGGCAGTAGCAACCTGTTCACACGGGACTGCCTGGCTATGCTGATCAAAACCAACAGCCTGGTCTGTCAAAATCGTTCCCCCAGCCGTACCAGTTCGTCCCAGATTAATTCTGATTTCCAGCAGTTTTTTGAATAATGGCGAGTCATCTTTCCTCTACAAGACCTCCCAGATCGACACATTCCTCAGGTAGAATTGATTAATCCAACGAATCCAAAGAGTATCCTTTTTTTGGTGAATATTCCAGATTGTTTTAGCAAGCAAAGCGGAATTCCAATTTTTCAAATCTCTAAAGCCAAGCCCACCTTCCAGTTTTGGTAAACAAATTTCTGTCCAGACCACTAATGGTTTTCTATTTCCCCATAGGAAGAAACGACAAAGGCTATAAATTCTCGAAATGATAGATGCCAGGATGGGAAAAATAGATAACCAAAAACACTCCACACCTTGAAGCACCGATCTAATTAATTCCGCCCTACCCGCATAAGATAATGAAGATCTAGTCCATGCTCCAATATAGGCAACAATTTTATCCAAAAAAAGGGCATAACAACTCACTTTAAGCTTTCCAGAAGTAATAGGAACACCCAAGTACCTGAATGGCATCGTTCCCTTCGGAATATTGGTAAGTTCTTGGATTTCCTCAAGGTCTTGTCCATGAATTCCAGCCGTAAACAGGCTGGATTTTAAGGAGTTCATCCTCAAACCCGATACATTGCCAAAGTTAATTAAGCAATCCATTAATATTTGCACCGACATAACATCACCCCTAGCAAAGAGCATCAAATCATCCGCAAAGGCTAGGTGGGTAATACGAAGTGGGCCACATTTAGGATGGAAATTAAACTCACTCCGGTTAGTGGCAGCCTTCAACAATCTGGACAGATACTCAAGACAGAGAACAAACAAGAATGGAGATAGAGGGTCTCCTTGTCGGAGGCCTTTCCTTCCTTTAAAGAAGCCATGTATGCTACCATTCAAAGCAATAGAATAGGATGGCGAAGTCACACATTCCATAACCCAACCAATAAATTTTACAGGGAAATTTAACCCCTCCAGCACCTTTTTGAGGAAGTCCCAACTAATGGAGTCATAGGCCTTTTTTAGATCAATCTTCAAGAGACATCTGGGTGAAACTCTCTTTCTACTATATTGTCTGAAGAGTTCTTGAGCAAGGTGAATATTTTCAATCATACTTCTACCCTCAACAAAAGCGGATTGTGCTTGATCCACAATGCATCCCAAAATAGGTCTAAGTCTAGAAGCAAGAATCTTCGTGATCACTTTGTAGAATACGTTACAACATGAGATAGGCCTATAATCTCCAACCAGTGGTGTGTGATTAGACTTAGGCACCAGAGCAATTACCGTATGGTTTATTTGTTTGAGCAGGGACCCGAACGAAAAAAATTCATTTATGGCCCCAACGAATTCCATACCAACAATCCCCCAAGCTTTTTCAAAAAAACATGAGGTATATCCATCCGGCCCGGGAGATCTATCATCTCCAATATCAAAGAGTGCATCCTTGATTTCCTGGCTATTTATGTCCTTTATAAGTGCCTGACCTTGTTCCAATGTAACCAAAGGTCCATTCCTTAAGGTATCCATGTCAATGGAAGACATCAGGCTGCTCGTCCCCAGTAAGTTACTGTAAAATTTTTCAAATTCATAAGCAACTTCATTATGCGATGTAGTGTAACTCCCATCTTCCTTCAGTATTTTTGCAATAAAATTCTTCTTTGCATTCCTCTTAACCACTGAATGGAAAAATTTTGTGCACTTGTCGCAATTAATAAGATAATTGCATTTAGCTTTTTGGAAGAAAAAGCTCCTCTCCGCTTCACATAGATCAACCGTTTTCTTCCTTAATTGTGCCACCTTGAGTTGAAACTGAAGATTTGTAGGCTGCTCATGAAGCATCAATTGGGCAGCCTCCAACTCACTCTTAATACTCTTAACTCTGGTAGAAATGTGACCAAAATGTTTCATGTTGAGATCCATCAACCCCTTTTTCAAGTGATGCAATTTCTTGTAGAGCATGAACTGTTTAGTCCCCATAATATCAACATTCCAGCCTGTTTGAACAATATCATGAAAGTCCTCATGATTGGTCCACATATTGAAGAATTTAAATGGTCTTCTAGTGCTACCATCCCTTTCTTCCAAAGAAACAACACAGGAGGAGTGATCCGAGAGGCATCCCGAAGGTAAGAATTCGGCTAGCCCGTAAATACCATCTTGCACCCAAGTGTCGTTTACCATAACTCTATCAATTTTACTCCACACCGAATTATTTGTCCAAGTAAAGAAGCATCCAATAGACTGTAAGTCCGTAAATCCCCCTTGTAGGCAACAATTGGCAAAGTCTTTGATTTCATAAGGAGTTACATCCGCTCCATTACTCTTCTCATTGAAATTTAGCACATTATTAAAATCACCAAGAATCATCCAAGGCAAAGAAACATTTATGTTAAATTCCATGATGTTACTCCAAAGCGGTATGCTTCTGACAATAGAATGAAGAGCATAAATAAAACTAACATTGAAGGTATAAGAGGTTACCTTACAAGTAGCTTTACAATGAATGACTTGCGACGTAGTCTCCAACACATCCAATTCCACTTTCCATGGCTTCCATAAAATCAAAATCCTTCCAGCCTGATGAGAGTGAAAATTGTTAACTTGAGTTAATCCACTGAATTTGTTACGCATAATCCGATCCAGATTTGTAATCCTCAATTTCGTTTCCAAAATACCCATGATATCAATATCATGTTTCTTTATAAACTCCTTAATACCATTTTGTTTCAGGGGTTGGTTGAGACCCCTAATATTCCAAAAGGCGATCTTCATGAGGTTGAAGTAGGGGGGATGCCCTTCTTCTTAACTTTAACATTTTCAACCACTCTATGCTCAACAAGCTTCACTTTCAAATTACTATTGGTATTGGCATTAGAAGAACTTCCAATTGCATTAGAGGGGATATTCCCCTGAGTAACCAACTGTGTGAGGTTCTTCTTCTTTGAGGCTTTCTTTTTGTTCACTACTTCAACAAATCTATCAGCCCTATCATCCTTCTGTGCATCAACTTTCTCCTCATTAGGCTTGTTGCTATTCTGCCCATTTTCCAAACTGTCATCCACATTCTGTTCTAACCTGGCGGTATTTTCCAGAACACTGCCTTCCGCCAAATCCCCAGTGAGATTTTCTTGGTTATTGATAGGGGCATCCTCAGAGTGCTTTCCGGTACACACCAGGGTAGCCACATCAGTTTCTACCTGGCTGATATCCTCAATCACCTTTTTATCCTTATTCACGGTATTCTGTCCTTCCTTCCCTTTACCATTAGTATCTGCCCGTTTAGCATTATTATGTTTACAACTAAGATATGTATGTCCAAAAACTATGCAGTTTCCACAGAATCTCGGTTCATGTTCAAAGATGATTTCTTGCACCCTGACTTTGCCATCAGAAAATTTCATCCTGACCTCTTTTACTAATTCCTTCGATGCGTCTATCTCTACAAGAGCTCTAGCAAAAGATAATCTATCTTTAGATGAGGTAACTTTGTCAATGGAAATAGGATTACCAACTCTGGAAATAATTTTTCCCAGCATATTGGCATTCCACAGTTCCAGCGGCAATCCCGGGAGATTAATCCATACCGGCATCGTACTAACTTCCTTATCATCAAATTCGAAGAGCTTTGGCATGGTCTTGAGCAACAAGGGCCTCCCATAAACCAAATAGGGACCCCCATGTAGTACACTCAGTCTTTCCGCATCCGAATCAAACTTGAAGACCAGCCATCCGCTGGAGTGGACATAGTATTCATAATCAACTTTCCATGTGTCACATAATTTCAGCAGTGCCGTTTTACCTGGGAATCTGCCTATTAAATAGCCAACCAATCCATACCCCCAGGTCTTCTCAATATTATCCAAATCCGAGTCTTCAATGATGACCTCTTCCCCGGTTGATACAAAGGATTCCAATCTGAGACTGTCAACACATGCTCGGTTATCTTTGAAAAGATTAACCCATGAATCTTTAGTACCCCCTTTCTTGTCACCTTTAGCATTTTGAGATCCATCAGTGGGTTTCTTAATAGAAGCCTCAGAGTCTGTATCTTCTGTGTCAAGAGTGCAAGATGTATAAGGAGATTTTAATGTTTCATTTCGCCCTGCTTCCGAAACTAACAGGGGAAATTTTCCTTCCAGCAGGCTAGGTTTCCCATTCATGCGAGCATCCGTAGGGGAAGGAATAACAGGCAGGCCTGGCCCAGCCTAAAGTCCAGAAGAAGAAGCACCACCCAAGGGAGCCAGAGAAGCAGGCTTAGGCGGGATAGAATAAGGTTTCTTTTTACCCATTGGGCCGGAGAAGAAAGGTAGCCCAACAGCCAACCAAACAACCAGGCCTAGTCAGCGACCCAAATAAAACTCCAACACAGCAAGGAATAAATCCAAACTGACAAAGCCCAAAACACAGTCAGAAACCAAAGCTGAAGCTGGGCCAAAACAAAGGCCCAAACAACCGAACCAAAACCAGAAAAAGCCCAGCACTAGAAGACCCGTCCAGTAGAAGCAGCACGTGAACAGGTAACTTGTAAAGAACAAAATGTCAAGGAAACCACTCCCAGGACAGGAGGCAGACTGATGAAAAACGCAAACCCAGGAATGAAAGGACCCAAACGGTCAGAAACCACAGACCCACAGCACACAATCAGCAGAAAACCAGGGACCACTAGTCACCAAACGTGGACTCACAGAAATAGAAAATCAAACTCGATCAAAGTAGGGAAATACGTATGCCTGCATGATGGATACACAATACATACACAAATGAACAAGAGGATGAATAGCCTCCCACAAGCAAACCCTAAACTCTGAACAAACCACCACACGAAATAGTAAGAAACAGAGCATAAACTCCCCAAACTCGTAACAATAGCAGCACAAACCCAGCCAAAAACAAGATGAAACCTGGTCCCACCGTGGCCAGAAAACGCACAACCAAAACCAGACCGTTTCTAGAACACTAGCCAGCACTGAGATATAAACCCAGTAAAATCAGAAGCAAATGCGACACCACAGCAAAGTGTCCACACCTCCACAGACTCAAACAACCCAGCAAAAGGCTGGGGGGATCAGCCCGAACCAACAGATAGAACCACCACCCAAAACTCGCAGGTAGAAGAACACTAAGATGGTTGGAGAATAAATACGTAGTCGCCGTCCTTGATTTCACCCAATAATTAGATAAAATCCAAGCAAGTAACCAGAGAGCAAAACGAGCACAAGAACCAGTAATATTAATTCAAATTTCACTTAAAGGAAGTAAAATAGGAACCAAATCAGAAGAGTTCTCACGAGACTAAGGCAGCTCAGCGGGAGTTTCTCTCACTAGAACTTGATTTTTTTTTTTTTGGGTCTATCTTGTTTGGAAAAGGTTTTGTTCACATGTTGCAAGCCTCACTTACATAATCTATCGGGTAACACAAAATGGGTATGCATCCAGCCGATAAAAGGTTTGATTTTCAAATCATTTTAATCAAATCAAGTTTTCATTTAATAATTAGTCAAAAACCATCATGCTTAGCATCACTTGCACTTATGGAGATTATTACGTCATAATGAATGAATAAACACATTTAATGGTAAAGAAATATAAATAAAAGATCGATAATTTTTTCTCATAGATTTTGTCTATCTAACCCAAGTAACTAAAATAAATTGAAATGATATGACCTTACACAATATGTATTAATATTTTTTTTTAAAAATAAAAAATAAGAATGAAAAAAAAAGAGAGAGAGAAAATTCAAATAATCGGAACAAGTATATCCAAAAGAGGTAGATAAATTCATCAATAGGAGCAACTATAAAAATAAAATATTTTGTCTTTCATTATGGAATATAGTATCGTCGAGGTGTATTTCAAAAAACACTTTGTGGCTTTATTTTTATGAATTGTAGATTTAGTTTTATGGATCGTGGATCTGATTTTAAGATGGTGGTTGTCAAGATTTGGCTGATACATACTATGATAAGTGCCGAATGCTTACTAGAGTGGTGTTTGCATTGGTGGTGAAATATGGTTTAGATCGAGTGATTATGGTGGAGGTGGTCATATCTGAATGTGGTAGAAGTGGCTGCCGTATTGGCAAATGAGGTCAATGATGGTAGTGGTGACAGTTGTATAACACATTTTGTTACACGTGTTATGGTAAGGTAAAGCATCGTAAGTTACAACACATTGGGCCTAAAGAGGCCTTCATGTTTTTATAGTATTTACATTTATATTATGTTTTTTCTATGTTGTTCAAGTTAGGCATCTACGTCTTTTTCATATTTGGACGTTAGCTTTCTTTTTTTAAAAATCTTGTGTTCTTCATCGAAAACTCCTTGACCAACAACACCTCCACCACCTACCATCTCCGACACCACCTTTCAACCATCATCCACCACCATTTCGTTGTTGATCTGTATAAGACCACCACTGGCTGCTTCTACACATCCTGTTGCGAGCTAGATCTACCTACATAAACCATCATCGATAAAAATTATATCCCATCCCCTTATCTTATGCCGCCAACCACCACCATACTAGATGAAATCATGTACCGCCAATGCCTACCTCCACATGACCTTATCATGGATTTGAATCGTGGATCTTGTTTTATGGGACATTGATCTAGATGACACTTCAAGATTTATGGATTCTTGATTTGGTTTTATAAATCAAAGATTTGATTTCATGGATCGTGTATTTGATTCGATGGTAGTGGTGTTGAATGTTCACTAGAGTGACGTTTGAGCCAGTGGTCAAATATTATTTAGATCGAGTGATTGTGGTGGAAGAGCTCGTAGGTGATTGTGGTACAGTTAGCTATCGTGCTGATAAAGGAGGTCGACGATGATAATGATGACAACTTTGTAGCACGTTTTGTGTCACGTGTTACACAAAGGTAAATATAGTAAATTACAACATATTGGGCCCTAATTTCACAAGACCTAGGCCTTTATGTCCTTTTTTTGGTGATTATATATTAGTGGAGATTGGGGCCCCTTACATAGTTATTAGAAATTTTCAAGAATTACCTTCTAATTAATTTTATCTTAGAATTACCTTTAAATTATAGTAAATTAAAACACGAGGAAATCACTTCACTCATACACGTTAATCAATTGGGTGCCGATTTTGCCTTTCATTTAATAGATTAGTCAAAATT
This sequence comes from Fraxinus cuspidata, assembly GCA_903798385.1. Classification (NCBI taxonomy): domain Eukaryota; kingdom Viridiplantae; phylum Streptophyta; class Magnoliopsida; order Lamiales; family Oleaceae; genus Fraxinus; species Fraxinus cuspidata. The sequence goes on from CAIGRP010042461.1 coordinate 9,461, forward strand.
CCCTAAATCACACTCTTGATATTCATTCCATTATCTCCACCAACTAGAATCCTCTCTAGAATTCTAAAATCAATAACACACCGATTTTATAGATCATCGTCAAATTTTATGTTGCAATACTTCTGTAGGTGAATAACAAAAATCATAACACAGTATATGTAAAAAATGTATGTGCTAATATTTAATCATGTGATTTTACATTGCTCGCACATAATACAATAAATACATTTCATACGGATAGCAGAAATGAGCATGCATACATATTCTTAACCGTGAAACTATATTTCCGGACGACAATGCGAGTTTTGATTCGTGGAAATATATTTTCAGATGTCAAAATAGGTCCGCGAGTGTCTTTGTATTTAATAAAATTCATATTATTTTGGGTATATCTTGTTTGCAACAGGTTAACCCTTCACAATTTGCAAGTCTCACTTTCATAACCAGTCGGTTAACGCAGAAATATGAACAAACGATCGATAGATTTTAATAGATTTTGTCCATCTAACCCAGGAAACTATAATAAATCGGAAAATCAATTTATAAATTGATATTATATAACCTTAAACAATTCGTATTAAAATTACTGTGGGGATTTGAATAAAAAAATAATAATAATAATGAAAAAAAGAAGAGAAAATTCAAATCTCCAGAACTATAAAATGAAATAGACAAAAGGAAAGGGGAGGAAAGTTCGAAAACCTTTGGTATGAGAGGTATAGGAAATGAAATGAATTTCAGTAAAAGAAAAACATTCATTTCCTACAACTCTTAACCGAACGCTTCCGACGACATATCTCTCCCTTTACCTTCTGATCCACCACCATTAATGGTGTCACGACCTACTCCGACTGACCCCATGTTATGTATAAAATATTATTTTAGATTGGTTTATATAGAATTTAACTTGACGGCGGAAGAAGTATTTTAGGGTTAGGGTGATTTGCTTGTAGTGCCGGTTTAGGTTGGGCCTTTCTTCTTGCTGCTAGTGGGCTTTTTGGTCTTGTTAAGGTCGTTTCGCTTTCCATTATTTTAGGGCTGTAGTCATTATGGCCTCTTTTTTATGGGCCTCAGATTATAATTCCTCAGATTATTTTTGGGCCAACGATTGGCCTAATTTTCATGCTCTCTTAGTCATTCAAGTTGGGCTAATTGGACCTTTTTCAGTTTTTGGCAACTTAGCTTTAGATTTAAATTAGGATAATCATACACACTAAAAAATTAAACTATTTGCCCACTAAACCATGATGTACTTGAAAATTTAAATACGCCTTCACAATACAATAAAGTCCTTTAATACATTATCTGCGTAGTGCAAATACGAAGATAACCCAAACACCAAAGAATAATAAAGTTTATACTCGAAGTTCGTTCTTTATCTATGTAGTGTGATGAGAAACAAAAAAAATACTCAAGGATAAAAATAAATGTATAGATATCTAAGGAAACTGCTCGTCTTTTTCATCATTTTCAATCTAAGAACCTTTAAATCTATGAATAAATTTATTCGCAACTCTTCCCCGAGAATTACAACACTTCATAAGAGTCACAACCTTCTTTATTTTAAGTTACATAAATGAAACTTGGGTGAAAAGGGGCTAAAGAAACGAACAAACCACCACACGTGCCAAAGTAGAATAGAGGGCAATCGTCCCAAGCTATTGAGCGACTGCATGTTTATCGAACTTGGGTCCCACAAAAGCTATAAGCGTCTTTCTGCAAGCACGTTGGGGACTTGATGGCCTATACTACGTCTTTAACCATTTTGAACCTCCCTGCATGATCCTTCAATTCATTTCTCAATGTCCAAAGTAGCTTTAATGCAAAATAAATTTGTCCCCTGACTCCGCTTCTTGTCCCATATTGCTTTTGCCGAACCCTACTAGCATTCAATGAAATGATCACTCCAATATATAGAATAAAAACTTAATTTCTCAAAAAAAAAAAAAAGTGAAAAAGAAGCAATTGTAACACGTAATTAAGTCCCAGGAACTTTCTTACGGTATTGTATACTATTTAGTGCTTGTTTGGATAAAAACATGAGCTCATTATAGTTTGAAATCAAAATCAAATATTAATTTCAACAATACGTAAACTTCCATTCAACATCATGATATCATGGGAATACCATTACCAAAGGAGGAAAAACTTCTTTTGCAGCACGACGGAGAATAGAGAAGCTTCCATGTGTGATGTGTGCTAGTATCACTTGCAGTCAGTGTCTTGCAAAAGTAAATTCATTAGTTGCGTTCTCAAATAAAAATGCTTTCCTGTCGTCCTTCATTACTTGATCATGATAAGGATTTCACTTACAATAACTATCTTCACGAGACCTTTCTTGTGACTAACCCGGAAACCGAAATCTTGTTCACAAAAATTTCGAGATCTGAGCCCGTTAGGTGCACATTAAAATGAAAGGATGTATTTTTTTGAAGTGATGGAATGACGAATATGTGGTTGAAAAAGAAGAAAAAGTTATTGATGTGATATAAAATATTATTTAATTAAAAAATGTGTGGTTGAAAATGAGTAGAAGAATAAGAATGAAAAAACTAATGTGGCTCAAACAATGGCTAAAGATCTATTGAAACATATTTTTGATGGAGGACACTTGTAAACTGGACCCTTCGAAATGGCAAAATCATGCTTGATCATATAGCTGAGAAATATGCTTTAGACGAACTATTCAACCTAAGTCATTTCCCTATGTTTCCCTTTTATTTTCATAGGGAAATAAGAATTTAGTTTCTATTTGTAAACACATTCCCACTTTGAAAAAATCCAAATGAAAGAGGTAGATCTTAACTCTTACTAATTTGCAATTTTCTAGGCCTTCTCTATCCTGATAATTTTATCTAATTTAGAAGATAACGAAAACAGTTTTTATATGCACAAAACATGAGTTTTAAAACTAAATTAAGCACATGTTTGGTACACATTAAAATTCTCATACTCATTCTTCTACTTATTTTCAACCACACATTCTTCAATAAAATAATATTTTCCATTACATCAATAACTTTTCCTTCTTTTTCAACCACACATTCTCAATCAATCTACTATTTCAGAATACATTCTTCCAAAATAATGTGGGTCAAACACGTTAGCCCTTTTGTTTCCTTTAACTTCCCAAGTTCCTATCTTCACAAATTGTAAAGAACCTAAATCCATCACTTTTTGTTATGACTCGCCACAGGCACTGCCACGTGGCCGACTCACTGTAGATGTTGGTCCACTCCCATTGAAGCAACAGCTATGGAATACGAGGCCCTTTACTCAATCCGACGTGGACATTCCGAGGCCCTGGGTTAGTGATGGCCTACGTTCAAAAGTCTTGAATTAATTTTGGAATGATTGGTGTGACCGTTGTAAAAGTATATGTGTCTTGTCTTATCATCTGATGTAAGAACATTAAATGTGTGTAAGCTAGGAATGTAAAAATGATGGTTAGGATTAGATGTTTCGGCCCAGGGGATGAGGCCACGTGTAATTTCATTCAAGGGTCACAATTTCATTTGTAATACTATTTTTACTTCATCTGCGTGACCATCGTGGGGGATGAAAATTTTAAATATAAAATAAGCAATTTATCTTCTTCTTCGTACACGCATTGATTCATATTCTTTTTCTTTGATTTTATCACGATTGGTTATTATTGTACAATCGTATCCAGTATATTTTGCTGGAATTCGAACGGAAACGTCTCGTAATGTTGACCTTCTCCGACATCCAGTTTAGGAGCGATCTTGATCGTTGATCCGTCGTTACGTATCGAAATTAGCTTACGCATGCACGAATGAGTTCGACATTTGTTGACAGCATATTTTGAGATCAACACTTTTCATACACTTGCACCTTTATTTTTATCTCTTTTCACTACTCAATTAAATATTAGTTTTGGTGGATCAAAAAATTGAACTGTTTGAAACTACAAACCAAAATTACAATATTGATCGATGACATGTACACATAATGTTTTTAATTTTTTATTTCAAAACTTTTAGCAACAAAAGGGTGCAAAAGATCCAACCTTTCAATCAATTCTATAAAATTAAAATACCTCCATCAATTGAAATTAGAAAAGATGAGAATAATACATGTGGAAAACCCATTTTTTTCTTCAAAATAATAACAAAATTAGTCCATGTTGGTACCTATTAAAATCTATATTTTAATCTAAATCAACGTCAACTATTAACTTTAACCACATTTATGGATCCCACAACTTCTTGACAACATATTTTATCAAATTTTATTAAAATTTACTAAAACTCTGATTTTATTCCTTACCAAACCGGATCTCAGTAACAAAACAAATAATCATGTATATATAGAAATAAAAAATTTAATGAATATGAACGTACGTTCAAAATCGTAAATAAAGTTTTGGAAAATAGCACAACTCCTTACTCGTGTTCGGAGTGGGTGGGGTTAGGTGCTCCTTTATGAGTGCGTCGATAGTCATCGATTCCAATACCTAAAGAATTGATTGTACACACAGAAAACAAGGAAAGAAACAATTACTTCAAAACACACAAGATTAAGATAAATCCTCACAAATTGACAAATACTAGAAATATTTTCCACAAATAAAGAACCTTAAACTAAAGCAAGAGATAACTGTAAACTGAAAAAGTATGAAATTGACTTACCTCAGGTCATCGGTGTCCTATGTGCGACGAAAGTTGTAGATCGTTTGAGAAACTTCCAAAAAAGTTTGAACACAAAAAGAGAAGACAATCGATCAATTACCAGTAAATTGAAAGAAACTAGAACAAATAGAAACAAATTGACGAAATTTTTATCGGTAGCGCCTATGAGAGCATAGTAAAATGGCCGGCGAAGGCTGCTAGAGATTTTTGGCTTTTCAAACAAGAACGAATAAAATTAGGGTTCGAAATCACTACCAATAGTAAATAGCTGCTTCTAGGTTTTTCTTTCGATTTTTTCGTATAGAAAAAATAAGACAGAAAATGAACAGATACTCACATGGGGGCCCACCCCCATGTGAATTAAAAATTGCAAAAAAAAAAAAAAAAACAATTACTTCAAAACACACAAGATTAAGATAAATCCTCACAAATTGACAAATACTAGAAATATTTTCCACAAATAAAGAACCTTAAACTAAAGCAAGAGATAACTGTAAACTGAAAAAGTTTGAAATTGACTTACCTCAGGTCACCAGTGTCCTATGTGCAACGAAAGTTTTAGATCGTTTGAGAAACTTCCAAAAAAGTTCGAACACAAAAAGAGTAAATTGAAAGAAACTAGAACAAATAGAAACAAATTGACGAAGTTTTTATCGGTAGCGCGTATGAGAGCATAGTAAAATGGCCGGCGAAGGCTGCTAAAGATTTTTGGCTTTTCAAACAAGAACGAATAAAATTAGGGTTCGAAATCGCTACCAATAGTAAATAGCTGCTTTTGGGTTTTTCTTTCGATTTTTTTTGTACAGAAAAAATAAGACAGAAAATGAATAGATACTCACATGGGAGCCCACCCCATGTGAATTAAAAATTGCAAAAAAAAAAAAAGGCCCCACCTATTTGTGTGTTTTCTGTGTTTTTTTTTTCCGTATTTTTTTCTTTTCGCCTTAATAAGAGGAAAAAGAAAGTCTAGTGTTGGCAACGGGGCGGGCCCCGGTGGGGCGGGGTTCGGGGCGCGTTTTCCGCCCCGTTAAAATTTTTTTTTTTATAGTTTATTAATTTTTTTTGCCCGCTCCGCCAACCCGTTCGGGACGGGTTTTTTTGCCTCATTTGGGTCGGAGCGGGGTAAATTATCATCTATAAGAAAGTCAATATTGTCGGATGTACCACGTAGAGAGAAGGATAAGGAGCATGGAAAAAATATTGTATCCTTTAAATTTTATATTTTTTCTACTTTCTGTACGCAAGGTACAGGTGGCTTTTGTTAGAGCTGCAGTCAAGGTTCTTCCTTCGGAGTGACAAAGTCAAGACTAGTATAATTTAGTTTTAGGTCCACGTTCTTCACGTAATGAATAAATATAAGCTTGTTATTCATGATTTGAGAAACTTGTATATTTGTAAGTTGGGTCCCCTTTTTGGAGCACGACGGAAACATGAATAATAATAAAAATATTTTTATTTGTAATACATATACGGATACTTGCTCAAATTTTTCTAGAACGGATGTGATAAATATTTGAAATTCTCAAAATAACGGGAAAAATGAAATATCTTATTAATCAATAAAATGAATATAATATTTTTACAATCTTAACACACATTTATAAATTCAAAACAAAATCTAATCATATTGAGATCCTAATTTTGTAGATAAATTTAAATAAAAATAAAATACTGCAAAAAGAAAAATATCCTTAAATTAACTAAAATAGAAGAACGTTAAAATGGATCCCTAAACGATGAAATTTGAGTCCGAAAGTTTTACAATGTATTGTCATCTGACAAAAATATGTAGAATCGAAAAACACTTTTGAATTGTACTTACAGACGAAAATACAATAATTAAACTAAAAGTTATACCGTTTTCGTACATTCATTTTATTCTTTTACTTTTCTAATTGGTTTAGGATTTTCTCTTTTAATTGATCCGTATCATATTCTCTCCAAGAAAAAGGTTAAAAACTTGGGTATGCTCGATTGAGAGACTTCACTACAGTTTTGAGAGTATAGTAGGAGCGGATTTATGGACAACCATAGGCTACAACCCTCTTAAGTGTGGATGAAATTTTTATTTAAAAACTCGACATAATTCTTTTCTAGTTCTCAACCTTGGAGTATCGGAAGGATTTAGTCCAAGTGTGTGCGCATGTGTTTCGTGATCAATCACACAAACCTTTAGGAATTTCCGAAGATTAAAAAGTAATCGTTATTTATAAAATTGACTTCAATTTATGTTCCATTGTATTTGATACACATTACTAGACTAATGACTCGTCTGATATGATTTTTGAAAAATAAAAAATTACTTCTAAAATTAAAAAGCTGTTTTTGAATATGTTTTGATAATTTTCTGAATGTTTGGCTAGAATGGTTTTTAAATGAAGTTGGCTCAAGGTATCAAACTCAGTAGGGTGGATCAAGAGTGGGTCATGGTGAGACACGTAGCCCACCCATTTTCTGAAAATATTTTGTTCTTTTATATATTTATTTATTTGTAAAAGAGCAATGTTATGCTATGTACTTGTTTGAGTTTGTATTGCGAGGAGCATCGAGGGAAAGCGAAAGGGGTGTACTTGACAGTTTCGTAAATTGCAGTTTAGCCCCTTACATTTCCAAATTATGCTAATTGCTACCTGAATTCCTATAATTTGTTCTCTCTTTTTTTTTATTATTAATTTTTATTTATATAAGACCCAAAGAATGAAAATAAGGCGACCTCTCATATTAAGTTAGATGCATAAGAACATAATTAGAATAGTTTAGCTTAAATCCAAACAAAAACTAACTTTTCACATGAGAAATTAAAATTGATGATCCTCCATTTTTGTTTCATTTATACTCGACGAGAGTAAATTAGGTTATTCGGGAAGCTTTATTTAAAAAAAAACAAGTAAATGGATGGGCCTTTTAATTTTTGGGATTTGGACATGGAAGCATTTGCAACCTAATAATAAAAGGTTTCGTAAATAAACTAATTTGTGACTTAAAATTAAAATTAAGTAGACTTTTAAAAATTATAGAAAATATTCATATCAATGCGAATTAATTGGAAAAATATTGAATCTTTAATGAAAATTTGATTTTAGCGATGTTACCATCCAATTATGTACTCATCGTTTCATTTTGTTATCCAAGAATATAATCGAAAATTGAAATTGAAATTGAAATTCAAAATTAAAATTTTTGTGTTTATCAACATTTTAGTAAATGAGCAAATGTTAGTTCTCATTCATTATGTGAATAGTGGGCATGTATTGAAACAATTTATTGGTGTCACACACATTTCTAGTTTGATTATAAATTTAATTGTATCCAACTAACTTAAAATGTTTACGTTCGTCACTGATACTCAGAAAGCTCATGTACAAGAATTAGAGTAAAAAACAGAAATCATGTCAAACGGATCTTAAATTTAGAAAAGTTATGTTCTTAAGATAACTCTTAAAAGTCTCTTCAATACTTTAAACAGGATTAAGACCACAGAATGCAGCAACTTTAGATAATTTACTTTTGGCGCAATCACATAAAGAATCTAGTACAAGCATTACTTGATTTAGTGGTACTCTTCTAGATCTTGAACTCTTTTATTGAAAATCTTTACAAAAATATATTAATGGTGGTATAGTACACATCATTACCTATATATATCATTATCCTATAAATTAATGAGTTTTTCCAATTAAAAAAATCCCCCTTTACATTTTAATATTGTCATGGATGTCCACACGTCCACAAGTTGACTCACCTCATCATCGATATTTTCTTCTTCTACATATTTTATTAATCCCATTACTCGAATTGGAATCATGAAGCTTCTTAATGCATAAATAAAATAAGGGATTATTACCTCATCTCTATCTTGATCTAAAACATTAATGACACGATTAATTAAATATACCAACATGTGTAACATGTTAATTGGAGTGTAACACATTTACACCAAAAACCCACTAAATATTACGGCTTAATCAAGATTATGCTTTAATTAATCTTAGGTTCCTTGAACTTAACTTGTCCTTGTGCTTCATAATAGGGAACAAAAGAATTTGTAGCAACACCTGTTGAACACCTATTGAACAGGACTAAATCCAAAAGCATAATGTAATTACATCTGGCATATAGTCTAAGTATAATGACTTAGAAAAAGACAATGAAAGTGACAAATTAAGAAGATAAATACAATATATAAGCAAAGATTGCTTAAGGGTTTTGTCACACAAATTTAAAGCAAAAAAAATGGTTGAAATGGAAAGTTGGTGTATTTCAGAAAAAGAGTGGAGAAAAGGGCCTTGGATTCCTGAAGAAGATAAGCTTCTTTCAGAATATGTAAGTCAGAATGGTGAAGGGAGATGGAGTTCTGTAGCTAGGTGTGCAGGTATGTGTAAAAGTCTCGTTTTCGGGTCGAGCGGACTTTTTTTTTTTTTTTGGGTTCTTGTCAATGCTTGATTACCTATGTCGCTCGCGTTAATCTTTCTCAATTTGGCATATAGGGCTGAATAGGAATGCAAAGAGTTGTAGACTAAGATGGGTGAACTACTTGAGGCCTGGACTTAAAAGAGGCAACATAACACCACAAGAAGAAGGAATTATTATCGAACTTCATGCCCTTTGGGGGAACAAGTAATGCACACTCTTTTCTCTTACTTCCGCATTAATTTTTTTCACATTTTTTTTTTGATAATCTAACATTTGGGTCGACTTCAAATTTATTGAGAATAAGACATCATTGTTATGTCCACAGATGGTCGACTATAGCGAGATACTTGCCAGGAAGAACGGATAATGAGATCAAAAACTACTGGAGAACTCATTTCAAGAAAAGAAGAAAGGCTTCTGAAAGGCGAGAAAGGAGAAAAAATATTCTGCAAACACAACAAAAACAAAAAGAAGAAAACTATGAGGATAAGAAGGTGGAAGACATAAGCAATGAAAGCGTACAGTTCGAGAAAAACGACGTCCTAATGAAGTTGCAAAATGAAATGTTGCCTACGATGTACGAGGATTTCGTGTCCTGTCCGGATACTATCCCGATCGATAGTTATTTATGGGGAGATCTGTGGAACCAACAGATAAATAATTGCAGTAAAATAGCTATCCAAAATCAATCCAATACTGCTAATTCTTGTGAGCTAGATGCCATTAACATGTTCAGTGATAGTGGAGAATATATTTATTGAAGAATGTATAGAATTATCGAGCATGTGTGCGTTTTGGATGTTTTGATTTGTATGTTATAGCATGATTAAATTAGTGAACGATAAAAGATTTTTATGAGTTTCTTTCATGAAATATTTCACATCTTGTTTGAAAAATGAAAAAGAAAAATTTTAATGATATTTGAAATGTTTGTGCACATTTTGGATAGAGGTATAAAATAGAAGGACCTTTATGTACAATTAACTTGAAGTTCTTTTGTTGCACTTAAAAATAAGTCGAAAAGGATAAATTTTAGAAAATGGCCCATGCAGGTCTCGAACCTGCGACCTTCGCGTTATTAGCACGACGCTCTAACCAACTGAGCTAATAGGCCTATGCTGACCAAGGAGAATTTAATTTATAGGTATTGAATTGTAATTTTCATAAAAATATCAACCACAAGTTCTGAACTTAAATAATAATCGAAGAAGATACATTTCAATTCATTAGATAAGGACTATATTTGAAACTATCAATAAAATAGAGAACCATAATATTATTTAATACGACATACCAAATTTGCATTAAAGTTTGAGACGTGGATAGTCAATGTCATCTAATGTTGTTAGGTTTGGGGGAAAGAACTAGAAAAATTGACAACTTGCGACCTACTTAAATTTCAAATAAAGTTAATCAACCGCCTACTTGAAGGTTATATTAAATTAGGTTATCGCACTAACCATCGATATTTAAGTTTTTAAAAATCTTAACTAAATAGAACTTTAATTTCACAAATCTTTATTTTGTTTATAAGTTAATGTTGTTCTCCAGTTGAAAGTAAATGAAAAATGAAGGAAAAAATCAGAGAAGGGAGAGAAATTAAAAAATAAAAAAGAGATTCAAAACTTTTGTTATTTTAACATAAGGATTACTTTTAGGGGAAATTGCAGCTGTGGTCTCAAACCTTTAAATTTTTTTGCAGACTTTATTTTAATCTTCAATTTACGCCATCGCGATCCCAAACTTTTGAAAAATTAGCACATAAAATCCATATATCAAGATTCCATTAGTTGGTCAAGAAAATGTATTTTGACCGAATCTAAAGAGGGTAAAATAATATATTTGTTATTATTCCACATAAAACAATTAAAAAAAAGTAATTGCTCATCTTCCCAAATCCATCCCACCCCAAACCAACCCACTAAATCAAAATCATATCATGAAGCAATTTTGTGAACCCGAAGCACGGAGCACATGGGGAAAACAATGACAATCCTTTTTGATTGACGGTTTTTTGATGTATTGTTTTTATTTGAAATGGGTACTAATAGCAATGAAAATTTTGATTGTATATTCTAATGATTGTCCATCGCTTTGCCATTTATAGTACTGGATATCCTTAATCCTTGACTAATTTATCGTTGCTCCTGCACGCAATTTTTTGCTGATGTTGCTCTTAAGAATGTTGAAAATTTTTGCACACTCCGCACAGACTTTGGCTGCAGCAAGTGATGGTGGATGTGGAAGAAAACGGTGATGAGGTTGATTTGGTTTTGATCTAGTGGTTGGGGTGGGGTGGATGAACGGTTTCATTTTACTTTTTTTTTTAAATTGTTTTATGTGGAATAATGACAAATTCACCATTTTACGATCTTTAGATTTGGTTAAAACGCATTTTCTTGGTCAGCTAACGGTTTGGACTCTATGTACTAATTTTTCAAAGGTTCGAGGTAGCTGATGGCACAAATTGAAGGTTAAAATACAGTCTACAAAAAACTAAAAAATTTAGGATCACTTTGCAATTTTTCCTTAGTTTTAAATGTAGAAGACAGATACTTTCACGACAACACCGATAGTTTCCATCAATCAAGCCCATCACAGTTCACATGTTACATCGACGCCGAAAATACTGTACAATACTGTTCATGTTGCCACCAATCATCTGTTTTGCCTTACAATTCTAAAGTATCATTAATTGACACGTGTCGTTGGCACAGTAATCCTTCTCAGGTGATGTTACAGTAAAGACGGAGCATCGTTAGAACTAAAAAGTTAATGCGTGTAACGTTTTCATTTTGTTATTATGATTTCTGCATTCTTTTTCCCCTTTTAATTTTTTTAAGTACCCATGTTCCTTTTTTTTTTTTTTTACTTTATTATGATTTGATTTAATATTTGTTATCTGACGGTTTACAACCCTGCATATTGATTATAAACTAAAGTCATTATATTGTATAAATATAAATAGAGGTTTTCTCTTCGTCTTTTATCGATTCCATATTCAATATATAGTATAAACTATTTTGGGTGAGGTTTGTGGATCGTTTGTAATCTCACTTGGTATAATTTTAATAACTATGAAGTTCGTAGAAAAGCCAACTTAATTTGTTGTAATTTCCATTTGCAAATTCCTAAAGTTTTTATATTAATAACTTTTCTTTTCTTCCTAATTTCCTATGCCAATTTCCAACAACAATAAATCGGTTGTTGATTTGAATTGCATATATTAATAAATTAATTATCATTGTTATTTTTAAATAAAAAAATTATTTATTTTAGTTGTCATCTTAATAATATATTTTATTTATGCGATCTTCTTTTACTCAACCAAGTTTGAAGCAATTATAGGAGATACTGATGTCGGAAAGATGTAAGTACATTCAAAATTTTCATGTGAAAATTTAACAAAAAGGAAGAAATAAATAGAAATCGTAGTTATCATAAACATAAATATGTAAATATCCAAACAAAATTTCGTACTATACAAACAAATTATCTTGAGGTGCAAAGTCGTCTGTTTTGTATATTTTGTACGACATTCTTTAAGGTGTTAAGCACAGTGTTTTGCTACCTTAGAAAAATCAACTTTCGTATTTCTTGTGTGGAAATTAGTGTCTACAGATCTACATTAAAAGGACAAAATGTAAATGGAAGCACAGGCTGGTGACCTTTACCATTACACCACAAGAACTTTGTTCTCAATGGACTAACATTATAAAAATAAAATTGTGGAAATTATACAAATCAGAGTTCTCAATATTCAATTTTAAATACAAAGTTTCACTTTTCAAAAAACAGATATTTCATTTTTAAATATTAATTATACAATTTTCATCTCTAACCCTGATCAACTTCATCACAAACCGGCAAACGCCATAATTTTCCTCATCCTTTTCTCTCTCTCTCCGTCTTCTCTCTTCTCACTCTCCCTTCTCCCCGTCTTCTCATCGGCTACGCCACTCATATATTAATTCACCTTTCATCTACCTTCTCTCTAAATCAGATATCAATTACCCAAACCCCACTCCAACTACCCCAAACCCCAAATTTCTCCACGACCAGGTGAATTTTTTTTCCCATTTTCTTCTTCACCGACAGAAGTGGCATCGGCGGCGAACTGAGTGCCGTCGTGCGCAGCGCCAGATTGTCGCTGCCGCACGGATTATCGTGCGCCGTTGCCGCGCGAACTGTGGCGCACATCGGCGCTTAGTTGCTCAGATCGCCACTATGGCTTCTTCAGCTGGTGGTGAGCGATGCTCAGTGACTCACTTCGATATCTATGGCTTGTACTTTTGGAAGTGAGCGTGGTCCATAGGAAACAGAAAGCTGGGTTGGGTGTGGTGTTTTGTGCGGTGGTTGGTTTGGATGCAATGGTGATGTGCGGTGGTTGGGTGTGGTGCTATGTCCAGTGGTTGGGGTTGGGTGCGGGGGTGTATAGCACTGTAGTGGGTGCTGTGTGTGGTGACGGTGGTGTGGGTGGTGTGTAGTAAGTACTGTGGTGGTGTTGTTTTGGCGGTGGTGGTGGTGGTGTTGGTGCGGTGGGGGTGATGGTGGTGTTGCAAAAACGGTGGGTGGTGGCTGGTGGCGGCGATGGCAGGGGTGGTTGTGATGATTTTGGTTAGAAGTGTGTTGGATCTAATGATGGTGGCTTTGTTGGTGGTGGTGTTGTGGTAGTGGCGGCATGGGGTATTGTTTGTGATCAATTATTTGGTTGATTTGTAATCAAGTATTGGCAGTGGATCGGGAACATGAGTAGGGTGTTTTAGTGTATGTGACCAATTACTTGGTTCATTGTGACTAATTATTAAAATGTGATCTTAAAATTCGATATTTTGTGATTAAGAAATAATGCGTGACCTAATAATTGTTAATATTTGACCGATAATTTGATAATTTATGACTGTCTGATAAGTTGTGAGTTATAATACTTATGATTTGTGATCGATAAATAAATTGTGATGTATAAATTTTTTATTTGCGATCGATGAACAAATTATGACTTATAAAATTTTTGAATTGTGACATATAAAATTTGTGATTTGTGACCAATGAATAATATGAGACTTATTAATTTAATAGATTTGTAATCGATGAATAAATTATGACGTATAAATTTTTTATTTATGATCGATTAACAAATTGTGACATAAAAATTTTTTGAATTGTGAGAGTAAAATAATTTGTGACATAAAAAGTGTGATTTCTGATCAATTAATAATATGTAACAGATTATATGGAACTTGTGATCAAATTATATGAAATTGTGAGCTTAATATATTTAATTAATAAAATATATGTTTATTTAATTAATTTATAAATAAAATTTGAAAATATCTGAGATTTAAAATTTTAAACTTGATATCTTAAATTTGAAATTGGTGAAACTTAACCCCTTAATTATATAATCTTCTCATTCTGAAGTTCAAAAAAGTATGGACCATATAGATTTTGGGCCTAAGGAACATCTTGGACCTCGCGTTAGGTCCAATCCTGACTGATATGATACAAATGTGATATGTGTTGATGCCCCACAAACAGCTTGAGATTTTTTTATTAAGTTCATGTGTGATAAGGATTAAAATTAAATTTTTAATAAATTTTGATAAAAGTTAATTTAGTTTACAAGTTATAAATCTCATAAAACATATGATTAAAATTAATTGTTGACCTTGATTTAAATTGAAATTTAGATTTTAATCTCTAAATAAATAACGACGGGGACTCTAATTTAACATTTATTTTTGCGTGTTTAAATAATTTAACATTTACTTGCAGGAGTTGTATGAGCATTTGGCTCTTGAAGATAAGTTTGAAATCGAAACAAATTCTGCCTTGTTCTAGAGTCGAGAATATGCTATGAGTAAAAATTAGATTTCTTAGCAAATAATTAAGAATGCAAGTGGTTTTGATTATACTAGGCATACAAAGAGGGATAAGTTGACATAATTTTTTCCCAATTTAGTTGAACAACTTGATTTAAAAATGTAAACTAAAATTCTATATTTGACACGTCTACTCATGTACATAGACCAAATATATTTACGTATTCATTCGGTACACATTTTCCATAAATATCCGATGACAAGACTATATTTCATAACATTTGTAGTTTTGATAAGTAAGATATTGAAGTTATTCATCTAAAAACTTTTTTTCTTAGACGCCTATATGGATATCATCAAGCAACATGCCTAATATATTATTAGCATAGGTTTGTGCAATGAATAACATCACCTTAATTCGTTGACTATCGATTCTATTAAAGAACAAAATTGAGAGTGCTTTCTTTTTATAGGGTTCATTCGTATTAAATGTCACCTTACGAATTGATTAATTAATTAATTGAAGCTCAAAGTTAGGTAAAACCAAGGAAACTGTACACATTATAGACACATTTTTGTTGGACCACATTATAAAAAAACCATGAAAACTATAGGTATTATTCACACGTCTATTAACACAATATTACTACGATATGTGTGAAAATCATTGTATGACAGGATCAAGAGAAAATGTTTTGTCATAGATATATCATTGACAAAGTTAGTATCTGTTTGAATTGACTTCTATGTTAATTCCGCTACTTATAGAACAATTTCTTGAAAAAGCTACCTTAGATCTAGGGATGACAATTCGAACTGTTAAAACAAATAATCGTGGATAACCGAATCGAATGGGGTGAAAAAAATCGAACTGATGATGCAATTGGGTGGTTATGGTTTTGATTTTAATGACCCAATTCGTGGTGGGGCGGGTATGGTATTTAGCGAGGTGCCCCGCCCCAAACCAATTACCCGTTAAAAAAAAATTAATTGAGCAATTGGACTTTCTATTATTCTTTTTCAAAATTAATTGAACAATTTTGACAATTGGGCATTCCCAACATTATTAATAAACCCTTAACTC
>CAIGRP010042480.1:0-10276 GCA_903798385.1 Fraxinus cuspidata
TTAATTTGATCATGGTATAATCTATTTAACGGGTTTTACAATATTTTTAATTTATATTGTATTATTAGAATGGAAGTTAACTCCACATACCATTGATCCAACTTCAATCGACTTAAAGCCTTTCAAATCACACCTTTTAATGTAACTGAAAGTGGTCCAAATTGAAATGGTATCAAATTTAAAAAAATTGTTCAAATTCAACAAAAAATGTCTCAACCATTGGGCCCATAAAAAATTGCCAAACAAAAAATAATTGAGTCCAACTTGAATTGGTCTCTAGTTCAAACCAATCAACCCAACTCAAACCAACCCAAATCTGGTTGGTTTGGATTGGATTGAGTTTTAACTGTGAATAGATTGGTTCTGGTTTGAATTATTGTCAAACCGAATATGTTGAATTGGACTCAAAATCAACCCAACCTAGCCCTATCTACCATCTTAGTTTCACTTATTTTTTTTACCCTTTTTTCTTGACTTCACCATTAAGCTGAAGTTCTACTTATCTATTCAATCATTCTTTCAGGAAACATGAGATTCATAGAAGTAGAAGCAATGAGTAAACTAGAAAACCATAAAATCATTTACAATAGAGGCAACTACATTTAACCACTTGTACTATTGTTTTGAAGATTATTAGCACTCTCGCATATTAATTTACTTTTCATGAAAAAAAAAAAAACAAAAAATAGGTCAATGTTATGGCTGTCTCTATGCATGCGTATACGGATGCTAAGGGCCTATCTTGCATGGCTTTTATAAGGTCAAAGATGGCTCTTGAGATTGAAAAGTTGTTTTGGAGCGATTTTAAGAAAAGTATTTTGACATGTTAGAAAAACTTTTAGGCCATGTTTGATTGCTCTTTATTTTCTATGGAAGATAAAAATTAAAATTCATTTCCACCTCTTTGTATGTTTGATTGAATAAATTTTCCATGAAATTGGTTTTCCACATTTTCTTGGTTTTCTACATTTTCTTAGTTTTTGAGGAAAATCATTTTTAGGCAACTTTTTTTAAATTTTTTTTTAAAAAAAATTGTAATGGAAATAAATTATATCCCAAATTGTAACAATTTATATCCATTTAATGGACAATTTTCAAGTAAAGCAAAGTCAAACGAATACCAAAAGACCCAAAATTTCAATATTTTCCAGGTGAAAAATTATATCAATCAAACACAATTAATTGACAATTCCCAGTAAAACAAATTCTAATCAATTCAATTACCTGGAATTCATTTTCTTTTCACCCAATTTTTATTCTTGCAGTCAAATGGATCCTTAGATGAAAAAAATCAAATTTGATTTTCTTAAAAAACTCTTATGTGAAAATCAAACCATAAACAAAAACAAAAGCTATCATAAAAATGCTCTAAATGTCGAGGAATCATTAATAATTTAGTATATGTGCATGTTGACCGAAATTTGTCAATCATCAGCTATCACTTGCAACATACAATTTTTAGAGATATTTTGTAAAAATAGATGAGTAAACATACAATTCGTTGTAGTCATCAGATATCACTTGCAACATAGATATTTTTATACATAGATATCTATAGTATTGAACTATAGATATTTTTATACATATGAGTAAACATTCAATTCGTTGTAGTCATCAAATATCACTTGCAACATAGAAAATAAAACAAGGGAAAAAAAAGAGGAGGAGAATCACTAAATATAATTATGGTGTGTTTGATGGATATTATTGAGGAAAAAATGCATTTTAAATAGTGATATGATGAGAAATATGTGGTTAAAAAGTAAGAAAAAGTTATTGATGTGATAAAAATATTATTTTATCAAAAAATGTGTGATTGAAAATGAGTTTTGAAAAAATGTATTTTGATAAAATATGTGTCAAACAGGGTCTTAATGGATAAATAAATAGGAGGAGAGTAAATAAATATAATTAATGAATGGAAGAAGATGAAGACATTTTTTTAAAATTCTTTTTCTGTTTCTTTTGTTTAATTATTTTTATTGTTTACGTGAAAAATATAGATTTATTATTTCATCATTTTTGAAATTGTTAAAATGAAGGGTTAAATGTTTGAATTTTGATCAACTAACAAATTTTTGGATAGAAACTGTCCAGAGATTCTTTTGCCATACATTTTTGAAAAGTTGGGACTTTCACTTACATGATTTAAAGATTTGGATGTAATCTGCATACGTTTGACATATTTGGGACCTCTTCTACAATTATTCCTAAAATAAAAACGGGCCACTACACTGTGATACTGACCCGCTGTAAAACGAAGCTCCGACTTTAAAACAACATTGTTGCCGCCATTTTAGTCGATCTCGAATCAATCAAGAGAAGCCGTGAGAGAAACACGCAGAGAGAGACTTTCAAGACTTCAGCTTAGGGTTTGTACAAAATTAACCGTTCGCATTTGAATTTTTCATTTCAGAACATGCAAACGTTACAGTTTCTCGAATTTTTGTTACTGTTACAGAAAGTATAAAGCCCTACTACACAAATTCATATTTCCGACCAGATTTATATTTCATACATTACCATTTCTGATTCTGCATATTTTCTGAGTTTCAATTCCTTTTATATACAATTACAGTAAATCGGATTTGGAAATTGAATTTCTTCTGGAGAACAATCATTTTTTAGGTAGGTCGTTATTTGATTCTTAGCCTTTTTTGTATTTATTTTGTGGATCTTCGAATTAATTTTTCAATTTAAAGCTAATTTCAGGTTTTTGATCCATCATTATGCAGAGAACTAGTCTACTAGAAATTTAAAGTTTTTATGAGGAATTCTGGTTGACGTTCAGGCAAGTCTAATTAAATGTTTGATTTGCTAGAAAAAGGTAAAGGAAATTGAAAATCATTACTTTTCTCTCTCAATATTCATAACACAACATAAATAACACAGAATTTAACTCAACTGTATGGCTCAGGAGCTCAGCTGTATTCATCTGTTCAGGCAAGTCTAATTAAATGTTTGATTTCCTAGAAAAAGTAAACAGTAAAGTAAAGGAAACTGAAAATCATTGCTTTTCTCCCTCAATATTCATAACACGACATAAATAACACATAATTTAACTCAACTGTATGGCTCAAGCGCTCAACTGTATTCATCTTTTTTTTTTTTCTTTTTCGTGATTTTATATGCTCACGATGATGTAGAGGTTTGACAATTATACTCATCTCTAGCTCAATATTTTACATATGTTTGTAGGAAGCTTAATAATATTGGTTGCAATGAAAATATTTTTTAATTTTTCTTACTTATATGGGTTAACCTCTTTATCTATGCCAATTTTTAGGTTTTTGCATACTATATCATAGTCCTGAAAAATCTAAATTTTGATTTGGAAAGTATCAACCTGTTATTTATTACCTAATGTTTGAACAGCTATAGATGCTCGATCCATTATCTTCCCTTTCCTGTGGGTTTCTTTTTATTGTTGGTCAGTATTCGCCTTAATATTATGTACTTTCTCTGAGGTGAATAGATTAGCTTAAATAGTCAAATGCATGCAAAAATGACATCCTTCGATTAATAACCCCAGTGCACGTTTATTGAAAGACTGAGAATTGTTTACAAGGATCTGCTCTGGCACCCAATTCCCCACTGTTTAAATTTATTTATTTTTTTGATAGGAGTGGAGATCATGTTTTTACTGAGTTATTTTTTTGTTCTTCAAATATTGTATCCGGGAAAGACATGATGTACGTTTGGCGACCTTATAAAATGACAAGTTATATTCTGCCTGAATTCAAATTAGTGAAGTACATTTGGTCAGTAGGACAACTTTGACATCACATAAGAAGATTTTAATTGTCAACACCCAGTTTGCTGAGGACTGTCTTTCTCCCAAGCATTACCAGATATAAACTACTGCACTATTATCTTAGGTTCTCACATTCTTAATTCAGTAATTGTCATTGCATAAGAATATTGAACTTAGTATAGAGCATACTTCTCAGGTAATTTACATAAGATTATTGTTATAATTCCAGGTATTACCTCGCAATGTACATTGAACTAAAAAATCAAATTTGAAGGCTGAAATGAGATGTAATGCATGCTGGCGAGAGTTGGACGGACGGGCTGTCACCACCACTTGTGGCCACCTTTTTTGTATCCAAAGGAATGAAATACCTTCATTTATGCATATGATTTCTTTCCTTCAAACTGCAGGGACTTGATTCACCAGGATAAGGTTTCCTTAATTATTTTTAAGGCCCTGAAGATGCCAATAAGATTCTCAGCAATGATGCTGCTTGCCCAATATGTGATCAAGTGCTCTCTAAAAGGTATTCGAACGTTTGTTCAACCACCAGCTTGTAGGTTGTCAATGAGGAGTTGCGTGTAAGTTGCTTTTGCTAGGCGAATGACATACACGATCGTTGTCTATAGTAGGTCAAGAATTTTGTTGCATTCTGCTGTATATGAATATGAAAATCATTCATATGGTGTTCCTTAGTCTTGGAATAACTAATTCGTCAATGATAAGTTTGTGCTCTATATTTTATTTGTTTATGGCGTTTGTTTGATTTGACTTTTTCTTTTCTTTTTTAACATGACTTTGTCTTTTTTCTTGCAGTCTTATGAAACCTGTGGACATCAATCCAAATGATGAATGGATAAATGTAAGAAGCGACTCCTGAAAACTCCCTTGTCAGTTCTCTCGGCTTTTGTACGTGATATTAGCTTACGTTATGTTGCACCAGCTACCTCACTGATTCTTTGACACTCTCCTGCAGATGGTCATGGCTGGGATATCTCCTCAGATATGTATCCTCTGCAATTCATTTCATATTTTCAGTACCATGAATCATAAATTTGGCTAGTTATTCCCTTGAGCATGTGAATATCTTGTTAGCAAGTTCCATTTACATCTATTTCTTAGTTTGAATATGTTTCTCAGAGTATGTGTTTGTCCCATTCATTTTCCTACGACATTCCCAGTAATGAAGAGTGCTTACAGAAGTGTAATGTTTTTTATTGGGCAAAAGGATTTGGAGATGCAAGCTAAGATGAACAAAATAGTAGGTCAATGCCGGCAGAAATGTGTAGCAATGCAAGAGAAGTTCACGGAGAAAATGGAGCAGATCCATACTGCATACCAGAAAATGGCTAAGAGGTGCCAGATGATGGAGCAAGAGCTTGAGAGCTTGTCTAAAGACAAGCAAGAGCTGCAAGAAAAATTTTCAGAGAAATCCAGGTTAATTTCTATCCAATTTCTCAATGACCTTTTCAACTTCTGGAGTCCATCATAGTGGTGCATGAAAACTAATTAACTATTAATCTCTGACAGGCAAAAAAGGAAACTTGAGGAAATGTATGATCAATTAAAAAGTGAATATGAGTCGATGAAACGATCAGCAATTCAACCTGCAGACAACTTCTATACAAGAGGAGAGCCTGATTTGTTCTCAAGTCCTGCTACTATGGTGGGGAATAGAGATGCTACTAGAAAAGGTAGTTCCGTTCTGTTTAAAGCATGGGCAGGTCATTCTGAAGCTGGTTTAGATTGGCTAACTGAAGGAAAAAAAAAAAGAACGTGTGTTATTTGAACAAGTTTTAACCGAATTCTTTAAATTTATCTCTTCCTCATTAATGTTATAACATTTTTACCATGTCTATTTTTTTCTTCCAAAAAAGTATAGTTGACTTATTTTTTGCAGATTGGTGGGTTCGCACTCCTGAAACTCCAGGACCACGAGAGGACCTGTGGCCAGCAAGACAGAAAAGTTCCAACTCTGGGCCCTTTGACATATCAAATGGTTCTCCTGGGAAACACTCAACAGTTCCAATTGATGCTGGAAACAGGATGGCTGGTGCTCGCCCTTCTTTTGGCGGTGGGAGTGGAATAGCTAGCAATCCCTCGATGACTCTAAGGAATCTTATCCTTTCACCAATAAAGCGGCCTCAGCTCTCTCGTAGTCGTCCTCAAATGTTCACGTATGCTGCTAAGTTTTAATTGCACTTAAAACAACTATTTGAGCACCTCTAAATTTGTCGTCAATTCTTGGTTATCCAGGTTGTAGATCGGAGAGAGCTCACTCTGCTCCAGCCAACTTTTGTATAACCTTTCAGTTCTTGTGTGCTGGACCTCCTTGACTTGTCAAAAGAAATCATAAAAAAAAATAATAATAATAACTGCATTTATGGACCAGTAGATTCACTCTTGTAAAGATGGCTTGATAACCGAGCAATACAGCAATGCAAATAGTATAGGCTTGCACGTGTCAAAATTTTTGTTCAACAATTTCGATCTTTTCTTCATTGATTGATGCAAGGGTTTGATTTGAGTAGAAATGCATTCCTTTCCACGTGTTCACGACTTCAATTTCGTTCTTTTATCTTTTCTGCGTATGTTCAAACGCCTACGTGTTTGCATATATTCGCACAAGTTTCATTTAAATAGTTTAAAATGAAAGATTTTGGCCATAAGGGTGACGAGAATTTCCCATAAATTCTTCAACTTCACATCTTAACCTTTTATAGTCTGTTGTTTGTCTGGACTCTGGCATGGAAGGAGTGCAAAAATTAAAGTTGTAAAAGAACATCACTCAAGTTATTTCAATGAATAATACTACTTGTAAATAATGAAATTAAATAATGGTTTACATACAAATGATATCATGGAAAGAGGATGGTAAAGATTTTTTTTTTTTTTTAAATTATTTGGTTGAAGAAATCTGACATAATCATATCTCACCACATCATGTATATGTAAATTATTATGTACGTGTAGAGTTATAAGTAAAGTCCATTATTTTTTTCAAATCCACTTTGTCACTATATTCACTTCCAACTATATATTCTAAAAAAATATTTTTCATATTTCTCAATTACTTTTCTTCACCTTTTAACTAAACATTCCTCAAAATAATTACTTTTAACAAATCACTTCTCAAAAAATCAACTAGGCTAACATTTTAATGTTATCATACCAATTTTTGTGCTTGTGCCCAAGATATTTGCTAAGGCATCTGTAACTATTTGGTGAAGTAATAGACTGTCACTGCCGAAACAATTTTATCTGTGGAGATTTCAAAATGCTTCATTTGAAAGGTTGAGTATGGAAATGCAATAAGAGCAATAGGTTGGGGACCTCCAATATATTTTCTCTAATTTTGACCCAGTCAATGTAGACCTCAACTTTGATCCAGCCCGACCTTTCTGGATTCCCCGGACCCCAACTTAGGTAAACTAAACAACAGAAATCGCACTCCCGGACCCAATTTCCGGGTCTACAAAATTCGGTTCGTATCACATCCAAACTCCTTCCGGAACCAAACCCTAATCCTCTTTCGGATCCTCCGATCGGACTGTCTCCGTAACCTCCTCCAACGCACAAAATTCTGAATTTCAGGTTCGAATTCCCTTCTTTTTATGTTAGATCCGACCCACTTTACATAATCCAATGCAACTTCAAGCTCGATTTTGCTCTATATATGTCCTATTATATAAATTTGGTACCTTGATTTTTCAAACATTTAATTGGTTAAATTGATGTCAATAGTTGAATTCTTGATGAGTATTTTAGGATGGTTTGCTTTATTTTAAGTGGAATTAATTGGGTGATTATCTATTTCGTTTGGAAATGTTTAAATGGGTACAATTGTTATAGGACCCTGCTTAAATAGAACCCATACAATTTTGAAATCAAATTGAACCTTCTTATTCTTTTATAATTTCGTTTCTTTTACTTGTTCTAGAGCAATTTTATGTGTAGGGAATGAAAAAAATTTCTCGGGGAGGCAGTTCTGGTACAAGTCCTGATCAGTTCTTGAAGGGTTAGTTGAGTATAAAGATTTTTCGTGCTGGCCTTCTGTATTATAGAACTTCACTTAATAGTTTTTTATACTTAGATATTGTTTGTCTTATAACTAATTGTGGGATGCTCCTTCCGTGCTGTTCGTCTGCTTTGAGTCCAATGCGTTGTATGTCTGAGAATTTTGGTCCTTGTTATGACCTGCACTCTCCCCATCCATTATACACACTATTAACGGTGGTCTATGTTGTTCTGTTGTTATATTTTTATTGTGGTTGTTTCTTGCATTGCTCTTATCTTAAGAGGAAGCATATTATGATTTTTGAGGTTCTTCATTTAACTGATGCAGATAGTTTTCTGCTAATATCAAGTCCATGTCATGGAAATATCAGATGAAACTCCTTCCAAGAAACCAAAGAGGTTGACTTCTGTCGTATGGAATCACTTTGAAAGAGTTAGAAAGGCAGACATGTGCTATGCTATTTGTGTCCATTGCAAAAAGAAATTAAGCGGATCTAGTAACAGTGGTACAACGCATCTAAGGAATCATTTGATACGATGTCTGAAGAGGTCCAATTATGACGTTTCTCAATTGCTTCCTGTGAAGAAGAGAAAAGAAAGTACTGGTGGTCTTACAACAGTCAGCTATGAAGAGGGGAAAATAAAAGAAGAAATCATTACCGCCATACCATATAACTTTGTTCAGGAACAAAAGAAAGAAGAAATCAATCGAACCGTGAATGTAGGAAGTGCTAAATTTGATCAAGTTCGGAGTCAGTTGGATCTTGCCCATATGATTATGTTACATGGTTATCCCTTGGATATGGTCGATGATGTTGGATTCAAAATTTTTGTGAAGAATCTGCAGCCCTCATTTGACATCATGAATAATAGTGCTATTGAGCTTGACTGCATGACCATATACAGGAAGGAGAAACAAAAGGTATTTGAGGTCATACATCATTTAAATGGTAGAATTAACCTTGCTGTTGGTATATGGGGTTCACCTGAAAATTATGAGTATATGTGCCTGACAGCTAATTATATTGATTTTGATTGGAGGCTACAGAAGAAGATGCTTAACTTCATAAAACTGGATGTATCTCATACTGGTGACATACTTTCAGAAGTTATTGTTAAATGTCTGAAGGATTGGGCCATTGACCGAAAGTTATTTTCTATGACATTTGATGATTGTTCTTCCTATGACATTATGGTCTTCAGGATCAAGGACTGGCTATCTCAAAACAAACCGCTTTTGAGAAATGGTGAGTTGTTTGATATACGCTGTGTGACACAACTTTTGAAATCCATTGTTCAAGATGTCATGGAAACAGTTAGAAATGTGACCCATAAAATTCGAGAAAGTATAAGGCACATTAGAAGTTCACAAGCAGTCCAAGGAAAATTAAATGAGATTGCCCAACAAGTTGGAATCACTACTGAGAGACGTTTAGTTCTTGACTGCCCAATGCAATGGAATTCTACATATATGATGCTTGAAGCAGCATTGGAATACAGGGGTGCCTTTTCTTTCCTGCAAGAGCATGATCCTGCCTACACAATGGCTTTATCTGATGTGGAATGGGAATTGGCAAGTTCTGTTGCAGGTTATATGAAAATTCTTGTTGAGTATACCAATGTTTTTTCGGGGGCCAGATTTCCAACCTCCAATATATATTTTCCAGAGATATGTGATATGCACATTCGTTTAATTGAATGGTGTAAGAACCCAGATGATTTTCTTTGTTCAATGGCATTAAAGATGAAGAACAAATTTGACACATATTGGAGCAAATGCAGTTTGGTTTTGGCTTTAGCAGCAATCTTAGATCCTCGTTTCAAAATGAAATTAGTTGAATATTATTATCCCCAGATTTATGGTAGTGACGCTCCTCATCATGTGAAAGAAGTTTCTGATGGAATTAGGGAACTTTTCACTGAGTACTCTATTGGCTCAACTACACTGGACAAAGAATCAGCTCGGCCTGGGAGAAGCTCAGACAGTACTAGCAATAGTAGTAGAGATAAACTTAAGGGCTTTGACAAGTTCTTATATGAAACCTCACAAAATCAGAACACAACATCGGATCTGGACAAGTATTTGGAGGAACCCGTCTTTCCACGTAATAATGATTTCAACATATTAAATTGGTGGAAAGTTCACACCCCCAGGTATCCCATCCTATCTATGATGGCACGCGATGTTTTGGGTATTCCCATCTCTACTCTTGGACTGGAGGTAGCATTTAGCAACAGTGGTAGAGTGCTTGACCATCATCGGAGTTCACTGAATCCAGATTTGAGAGAAGCTCTGATATGTGGCCAAGACTGGTTGCGTATGGAGCCAGAAGGTAATAATAATTCTTAATTGTTGCATATACCCTTGTACTTTAAAGAAAAGCTGATAATCCTTTTTTCTTGTACAGCAACCGGCTTATCCTGGAGCCATTCTGCTCTGCCACTTTATCTGGAAACAAGTTGACCTATCCACGGTATGGTTTAGCAAATTTACTCTCTCTCTCT
>CAIGRP010042481.1:0-27344 GCA_903798385.1 Fraxinus cuspidata
TTATGAAATCCGAGCTTTCTTGTGAAGTAAATCAGTTACCACCTCATCTGGTTGTTATAAATGATAAGCTACTTACTATCGAAGAGTTGGTTTCCTTGCAAAGCTGCCCTAATCCACCAAAGAAGCTGCGATCGAGAAGGTTTTGGTATGATAAAGTATCGGGATTTTGGGGAAAGGTAACCGAGTATAGTCTTGTTACACTATCTTGTAAAGTTTAACAATGTACTATCAGAAGTTAAGATAAAGTAGGAAGAGAAATGATCTATTAAGCAACGTTGCATTGACATGGCACTGAATAAGTTTATGGTGCGTCCTAAGAATTAAATTAGATTAATGTCACTATTGCGTAAGCAACGTTGCTTAGCAGATCATTTCTCAAGGAATGAAAAATATGAAAATAAGAGCTCGTGTTCTTTTTTCTTGAAGAAATCATGGATTTTGGCTCGATTGAACAGGAAGGAGAGAAACCAAGCCAGATTATCACCTCTCGACTTACTGTTGGTTATCAAATTAGGCAAGATGCTAGTAATGGAAACACAAATGTGTTGATAAATAGTCGGGAGATCACAAAACCAGAGCTCCGAATGTTGCAGGTTAATTGCTTTAGACATACGAGGTTTATATATATTTATAATTTTTGAGTATGAAAGCTCAGCATTTTGTTGAACTTTGCAGGTTGCAGGAATCCACTGTGAAGGGAACCCTCATTTTTGGGTCACTGCAGATGGATCCTATGTATGAATTACGTGATGGGGAAATTATGGGATAAGGTGAGTACAACTTTGGTGGTCAATTCTCCTTTGTCTTTGTGATATTCACCTCAATCCCGTCTTAATTCTTAGAATGGATATATATAATTTTTTTCTTTTTCAGACAAGAGTGAAGATAGTATGTAAAGCACTATCTTTGCCGTTTCCTTCTAATGTTTCTAATCGTGGAGGAGAAGAAGTTGCCAGTAACACCGATGAAGTCAACTTAAAGAACTTAGATCGGAAAACAATTAATAAATTTCTCCTAATCGGTGGTGATCAGTCGGGAACAAGTACCATATTTAAACAGGTAGTTACTGAAAATTTTATTTTCTTCCTATTGATAGAAGTTCTGCTTAAGCCACTGGTGAAGTACACATTACAGCTATTCAGCAACGAACTAAGAGTTGTCTAATATTCAGATTCAGTTTTCCTTTACCTTTTCAAGTATAATTGATGAGATTGTAGGCGATCATTCACAACTAAAGAATTTGTTTAATTATTTTTTTGATTCTAGGCAAAAGTTCTGTATGATGTTCCTTTCTCAGAAGATGAGCTTGAAAATATCAAATTTTTAATCCAAAGAAATTTATACAGTTATATCGGCATCCTCCTTGAGGGGCATGAACAGTTTGAAGAAGATTATTTCACTGAAATGAGGAGACGACAAGACATTGCTCAACGTGATATTTCAGGTAAAACTGTAAAAGCGTCCATTCTTCTGCCGTGAAAGACAAGTTGACAATTAGCATTACTTGATTTCAGGTCTAATTTATAGTCTACAACTTTTTTTGGCTTGGAACAGAGATCTCTGAAGAGGTTGATGAACAAAATATTTATTCCATTAGTCCCAGACTGAAAGCATTCTCCGATTGGCTTCTCCAAGTTATGGTTTCAGGCAATTTAGAGGCTGTTTTCCCAGCCGCTACTCGAGAATACGCACCATTAGTTGAGGATTTGTGGAAGAACAAAACATTTCAAGCCACGTACAAACGAAGAAATGAACTGCATAAGCTACCACGAATTGCAAATTATTTCTTAGATAGGGTAAGTCGTTCTCCGCCATCTTTCTTTATCAGGTTGATACTAACTAGATGCATTGTTTTAACACTAATAAGCTACTGACTTTTTGAAGGCTGTCAAAATTTCAAGGATTAACTATGAGCCTTCGGACATGGACATCTTATACGCCAAGGGCATCACTTCATCGAATGGGATTGCATCTATGGAATTCTCTTTTCCCATTTCATCTCAGGATACATACATGGAATCTGATGATCAGAGTGATCCCTTATTAAGGTCAGTTCTCTAATTTTCAAATACGGTTCATTGTCAAACAGATGCCTCACTTTTGGAAGAATTTGAGCTTGATCGACGATGGGTATTAAGAAAGGGTTAAAAGGCTTTATTTCTATAGATTTTAACGAAATTTTTGAATGTGCGAATAGGATGAAACCCGCTATGAGGGCTTATCGTTTTTCTCGTTTTCATCCAGGTACCAACTCATTAGAGTTCACGAGAACAGCCTCGGAGGAAACTGCAAGTGGCTAGAGATGTTTGAAGATGTCGACCTTGTTATGTTTTGTGTTTCCTTGACAATTTACGATGAATTCTACGAAGACATAACTGGAATTCGCACAAACAGGATGTTAGCAAGCAAGAAACTCTTTGAGAAAATTGCCACACATCCATCCTTCGCCCAGAAAAATTTCATTCTCATACTCAACAAGTTCGATCTGCTGGAAGAAAAAATCGAACAAGTTCCTCTATCACAATGCCACTGGTTTCAGGATTTTAGTCCAGTGATCAGCCTTCATCCACACAACGCCAACAGTAATAACAACCCACCTTTAGCTCAACGTGCTTTCCACTACGTCGCTGTGAAGTTCAGACGGCTTTTCACTTCCCTAACCGGGCGCAAGTTGTTTGTTGCCGCGGTTACAGGGCTGGAGCCTGATAGTGTGGACAAAGCTCTTAAATTTGGTGGGAAGGTTCTCAAGTGGGACGAGGAGAAACTTACCCTCAGTATGAATGAAGATACTATCGAGAGCATCGAGGCTAGCACTATATAATTTTGGAACGGAAAATGGCTGTAAGTAGACTCTTCTTGCTTTGAAGCATTAATAAGTAAGCCAATTTAAATGTACATATCCTCGTATTAGTCGAATAAGATGAACATGGCATGACAACATTGAAGTTCTTTTATTCAATCAAAAATTGAGGAGTATGTTCTTTTCTTGATCTTGACTGAAGAAACAAATGTGCATACATACATTTATATACTCCACACGTACATTAAAAAAGAAGTAATGGTATTTAACATCATTCGTGTTTAACACCATACATCATTAATGACATAAAATTACATGTTTAAATATAAGGAAGTAGCATCTATGATATGGTGACATTTAGAGAGGTGTTCAATACCCTTAATTTAGATAGCATAATTGTAAAAAAGAATCGATTTCTTGCTTAGTTTCAACACGGTGCAAACCGGTCCATGAGCAAAAGCAAGGTCATTTCTGACACGGTCTCCTCCCTTGGGGCGTTTGCTGGTGACTTGAGGGTGGCTGACGATGAAGACAACTCTTGCTTTCGTTGTTTCCTTTCGTTTACTTCCTTCGCCACAACCGGAATGATTGGATTTCGGGCTCTGACTTCCGCTCTTGGCTTTAAAAAATTTTCGAGGCACACATCAACTACAGCTGCCATTTCTGTACTCTCTTTTCCTCTCTAATTCTTGATGAAATTATTGAAATCAATGTAGGATGAAAGTAGTTTATTATCGTATTTATAGTGGGAAAATGAATGGTTCTAAAGGAGGAAAAAAAAATATCAGTGCTATATGGCCCCCTTGGATGTGAAGATTTTATAGGGATATTCCAAGAAACTGCTTAGAATAAATATTCCTCGGACAAATTCAATATTAAAGTACGGGAAAATTGCATCATTAGTCCCCACTATTTGCTTCTAGTATCTACTTTGTGGTCGACCTTCAATATGGAGCATTTTGATCCTTAACCCAAACATAAAATGTTTTAGGTTTTGTGGGACCACTCAATCGTATGAAAACAAAAAAAAAATCTTGCTACACAAACAGGGGCATTTAACATGATTTTAAAATAGAGGACATGTGTCAAAACATTCATTGGACAGTTTGAGCAAAAAAAAAAGAGAGACACAGGTGCTGACACGCAATCGACAATACCAGTCACCCAATCGTGTCAACCATTTGAGTAGCTAAATTGAAACAAAAATTGCCCACTTTATTATTGGCCCCTATGATTTGCTGGATGTCTAAACCAAGAATTGCTGCTAATGTAGCTCATTCAATATTAGTATCAAAACACTCAAATTTTCTCACGATTGAGTCACTTTATTAACAAATACTGATAATATTCAGATAAATTAAAAATAAAATCATATGTTAAAACTAACGAAGTAATGAATTGTGACAAATTTTATGTTCAATGATCCAATTACGATAAACTACAATTCAATAAAGGTGATTATTATTCCAATTTCTTGCCTTCCATATTTTCGACCGAGGTATAAAAAAGGAATCTTTCTCCAGCGTCAAATTTCTTAAAAAGAATGGACAATAAATTTCATATTTGTCGAAAACAACAAAAAGGGAAGAAAGGGACAAATAAAAAGGCCATGGTCTTTACTCGCCTAAAAATCAAAATATCTTTCCTTTGCCAACAGTCTCACAAAAGCTCAATGATACTTTAAATAAAATAAATTTAAGCACTTGCAGTCTTGCATTAGGAAGAGTGGCAGACTGATGATTTAAATATGAAAAGGGAACACCTATAGATTTTCTAATTTAACAGAACTTGACTTGCATAGTTGCATTGCTATAGCCAAGATTCGTGAGCTTCTAAGGCTTGGGTTCGACCTCCTGTGATCTTCATCAGCCACTAGCTTAGCCTCAAGGTTGACCGGGGCCGAGCCACTTGACCAAATGGCTTGACCCGTATCGTGCAGCTTGGCTAACTCACTAGTCCACAAGCCCAGAGATTTTGTCAATTCTAACACTATAATCAAAATTGTAAATAACTGGAGATATTAACTGTGTGATTCTTGATGATATTTTCAGATATTCAGTGCCATATGCACGTGCGTGAGGTGGGGTCACGAGTCTTGGAGAGTTGATAGATGTGTGTACTACATCTGTGTGGTATAAGGAGAAAACAATACTATTCATCATAAATTTCTTCACACATTCTAATTCCATAAGATCTAGTATCTGTTTCTGAACCTACAAAACAGGAGCTTGCCAGTGGTATTCCAGGATCCTATGTCCTGAAATTTTCCCAATCCAGGCTCCGTATTGCAGATGAGTTCGGGTCCAAATCTATCAACCCAGATAAAACCAATGTCGATTGGATTAGGTCCCACACACCCAAAATCGACCATTGCAATTTGCACATTAACCAGACAGATTCAGTCTCATTGTATACTGTTCTAGCAAGAAGTTAGGATCACAGTATTATGAGTGTTCATTAAATGAATGTTCGGTAGAGAGACTTAACGAACAAGATTTTAATCTTATCTTTTTCTGTTTTCTATCTAGTATATTGTCTCATCCAACATAGTGAACATAATTCCTTACATTTGTAATTATGCACGAAAGAATCCAAATCTTTAAAATTTGTAACCAAGTTCTATCCAGAAAGAAGATCGAACAATCCAATCTTAAACAAACTCCAAAAATTGTAGAACACTTCCCTACATGTTTATTTTAATTTCAAATCCATAATCTTTCTTCATAGCTAAAATAAAAAAGCATGTCCAAATAACATTCAGCATAACTGGATTAAGAATGAGGATTTATGTCCCGAACCTGATCACATCCCTGAGCAAATCTGCGGCAGTTATTACATACAACTCAAGACGTTGTGCCCAGGGTATTATGCCATGGCAAGAACCCACCATAGAAATGCCAGAGCCCATAACACGGAATAATAATGATTCAATTTCCAAACCTTCCATTCGAGTTGAACTGCAAGGTATTTAGAATCCATAGTTTCAGGGGCTGACTCGAAAGATAAGAATACGGATCCCGTGTTAAACCAGGAAAACTAGATCGAGTTTGGCAAGCTGCTGCCAATTTCCGAACCGTCACCTCGCAAAATTTCCACATCCACCTCCTACACAATCTCAAGGCATTATTTAGTTTTCACTGGGAGAAAGAGAGAGCATGAACTAAGGGCCAAGATTAGCACCTTTACGAGAAGAGCCAGTATAGAGCATCCAGGGGAATATTCCACTAAAAACCAACTGACTTGCAAGGGGAATTCTGGGATTTATAGCTAATAAACATGGCATGTGACCGTACTCGGCGTAGGCGCTTCCATCCGGATGCCTGCTAATAGACGATTCTTGAGTGTTGAGCTCCACGTTCAGACACAGCATCTCTTGGAATGCTCGGATGTTATAGTTGTGTTTGCAGAATAATAGTCTCTTCAAACTCAAATCCAAGGAGTCCAACCTTCATACATATTGCAAAGATTGTCTATATTTGTTGCTTGCCTGATCAGAAAATCCACTTGCTCCGCAATGCTAATTTCTCTGCCAAATCCGATAAAGTATGGCTAAATCGTCGACCACATTAAATTTATCAATTGGATTTAGTTAAGCATTAGATCGGAAGCAAATACCTGTTATCAACTATATCTTGACCATCTAGTTTCATCTCTACGCGTCTTAAAATTGACATTGCATAAGCATTTCTACCTACAAGCCCCAGACAATCATTCAGGAAGCAATGTAACATGTTTGAGAAAAAATGAAGTTCCATCTCTAGCCTAGATCAGTAATACGTTTCTCAAGACTGGATTTCTTACCCCCAACTGCTCGACCACCAGATTCTGTGTTAATAATCAATGTTTCAAGAGATTTGTCCTCGACCTTGTCATGGTTCAACAAAGATGCCTCATCTTTAAGGACACAACTCACATTGGAGATTTCCTGATTCAAAGAAAGTACGCTAGTAAAAGAGATAGATCATAACAAGAAGCCCTAGATTAATAAGGTTCCTTAAGAGATTAAATTATTACAAACCTGCGTGATTTTTGGGTCTGTCTCCTCAAGTGGTGATCCATTTGCATCAGATCCATAAGATGCAAGGTAGTGTGGTAAATCCCTGTTCTCATTGTTATCGGAGTCACCAGAAAGGTGCTCCTTCAAGTCTAGACAACTCAAGCTATCTACAATACTTGCCTCAGCTGAAGTAACCCCGGACTCTGTGCTGCAACCACTGATGCTCTCAGGTGGAGATATCCATCCTTTATCTGGCAAAGGCGCCCCATCCAAACCAACTGAATCTATATAATTTTCACTATCAGGTTTGTAGAACATCTCACTCTCCTCAGTATCGTACTCGGTGTCATGACCAGCAAGATCTGCCTTTGATGAATCAATATCCTGTGACCTAACTTCCTGGCTCTCCCCTAATCCTTCAAAAGCCTGAAAAATATGTAATAACAGGCATCGTAATGTATAAACCCAATATAGATCATGCATTTAATATAAACTATATCGATTCCATTACTTTATGAAGATTGCCAGCATGAAGACTTGCAGCCCTTGCTAGCCCAGTCAGGATTGAGAAAAGGCCTTCAACAGACAACATGAGAGATGGAACCAAAGGCTTGAACACTTGAACAGCTTCCTTTATCCTCATACTGTAAGACTGGAATATGGCCTGGCCATGAATGGGGGATATCTCCATTTTTGTCTCATTTTCCCGAGGCATCGCATCATTCATAGCAGCAACATCCTTTGATAATACAGACTCCAGAGGTAGCAGGACTGAATTAGCCTGTCCAGGATACAAGAAACTTAAAGTTATACTTGTGTATATTTAATACCACTTCAAAGTATTTCAAAGGAAAGCAACCAAACATAGAAAAGTAATGATGATTAAAAAACATACCTTTGAAAGATCTTCCATAAGAGAGAGGTGTAATGCGCTAGCCTCTTTTCCCAAACTGTGAACGTCATGCAGATCTTCTGTGATAGCCAAGACCTAGAGAACGTTGGTAAAGATAGTCAAGACATATATAAAAGTATCTATTATACCCCCATGACAAACTATAAACATGATATTATGGGCATATCAATAAAAATCCTCACTTCATAGAACCTACAATATCTATAAGATGCAATACTGTCACTTTTAATCTGTTTGTGACTGCGTGAATATGCGTAATTGGTGGCAGCGTGAAAGGATATTGAAACAGCTGAGACCTCGTATCAATTTTTGTTTTACTCTTAATATACAAGTCACAAAGTCCCTTGTTGGAATAGGATTGAAGTTACCGGTCCCCGTCCATAACTCAAATTAGATAACTTGGATAGTATAATTTTTTCTAGTCAGAAGATCTGACAGCTAGCTCATCTCTGTCCTGTTATAATTATCAGCATTAACTGCTATTGTTCTCTATAATTAGTGTGGACAGATCTGGAATTCATTCTATTGCAATTAGATTCTAGAAATTGAGGTAGTTTCTTCTTAGGTTATACTAAGTCAATTAGTCTGTATCCAGTTCCTCAAAATTGCAGAGGTCGTGCAGTTTTCAATTGTATAGATCTTTGTAATTAAAGATTCTATTGAATGGGCAATAAAGGGTTACCATACGTAGGAGAATTAATACTACATTTTGGAGAAGATATCAGCATAATCCTCATACCATAAAGAATAGAATTTTGCTTGATAACAAAATAAGAAACACAAGCAGGTCTTAGCGATCAAATTACGCAAGTAAATATACAGCATACGAAGAAAAAGTCCTAGTTTTGCAACTAATTGTAACCGTTAATCTAACATCAGTCCACCTCCTGTGCAACTCCCCTTCCTTCCCACACCCCGACGGAAAATGGAGAGAAGGGAAAGCAAAAATGTAGACTTTAAAGTGAAAACGAAACACGTAATTCAATAGAGCTGAGTAATAACAATGTATAGCTTCCATGTGCTCAAGCGTTTCTTTGCTACCCTTGACTGTGGAAAGATACTTAGGAAGCATGACAAGATGAGCAAACAATTAATTATCCCATGCATATATAGCAATTCCTTTTCTCCTCCCCAAAATCAGAGTGGAAATCTCACTATCAACTATCAGCTATCCAAATAAATACTAACACAAGGATTATTCGGAACATAATTGATGGTGTTAATGTAGAAGTGTGTTTCTATAGTCTATAATGTTATCGATGTATGCCTCTATTCATTAAAAAATCATTAATGCCTCTAAAGTTCCATGAAAAAATTTTACAAAATGGAAGAAGACTGGCTATTATTTATCTCGATTCGACACTGAAAACACTTCCTAGAAGTAAGTTGAATGAAACACAATGTTAAAGATTAAAATTGAACAAGCTGAGCATGACAGAATTATGGGAATAGTACATAGACGAGAAAAAAAATTATTCTGGTCCAATCTATTTTATGATGACCTCTGTTTGCATCCATGAAATGGGCAAAAAGTTATAACACAAGATATCAATGCTGACCTACACTACACTATCTTGGAGTAAGGTGGTCCAAAAAATATGAATACAAGTTATGTCAACGGAATAATGAGGTGAACGGGAATAATGATGAGGTGAACGGGAATAATGATGAGGTGAACCCGAAGACGCCAAACTCATTCATTTCATAGGATCCATCGAAATATTTGATCATTCCCAAAATCTGGAAGAAAGATGATGATATTGAAGAAGCAACCTATCAAACAAATTCAGGTCTCATGAAGTTACACTAGTTAGATGTGATAGGTACTCAATGAGTTATCGAGTTTCTCTGTGTTTCTGATTCTTTTGGACAGGTTGAGTATCAAAACAAAATATTACGGTGTTTTATGACATCCAAATGAAGTAACTTATCCAGACTTGGAAAATATGGTAAGCATTAAGTACCTCCTCGAGCATGGAACCACACTCAGAAGTCAAAGCACTTTGGCCTCTAATAATTCCACCAAAAGCCGATAGTGCAACACTGGCTTCATAGGCAGAGTCCTTCATTGCAAGAAGAGTCGTTTGCAAATCACCTGCAGATGATGAAAAAGGTGAGTGGAAATCTGACAACACTCACGCCCTCTTGTAATTCCAAGTTCTATAAATTTTTTCTTTCTTAAAAAAAAACTCAAGCATTTATTTATTTTTAATCACGAGTGAAATTTAAGCTCATCATGATGAAGTAAGGCCCAATCAAACCAGTTAAAAGACGCTCTAATATAGATGCAACTTTTGAGCATTTTCATAATGATCTCATGAAAACCCAAGAGTGCTCATCTTTTAAAGAATACATATATGCACACAGAGGTGTGCCTCATTTGAAATCTAATACTCTCCGTCTCATTCTATGACACTTTCTATTTTGGGTTGTACTAAAAAGAATATCACAGAACAACAAATATGGAAGTATATTTTTATTTAAATTCCAAAATGCCCAATTAAAATTAGTAATAAAATGTAAAAAAATTGGCATCCACATATTCAACTCATTTCAGAACATCAATTTGAAAATGAGGGTGAACTGAAGAATTTAATAGAATAACTGCTAAGGAATCTTCGCGTATGAAATCCTGTATATTTAATGGTGAAATCACATCATAAATTAAAATCATCCTACAAACATACTATCCGGTATGCCAAAAAATCTAACAATTAAAATAGTGGGCACATTTCAGATCAATGTAAGCAAATGGTGTAAAAAAATCTGTTAAAACACCCTTTGGATCTTTTAAGAATAAGTACTTGCTATGGGTTTGCTTTCACTTCCATCTTAAATGAAAGAAGATTTTCACCTGATGCGGACTTTGCTTTATCAGAAGCC
Organism: Fraxinus cuspidata; assembly: GCA_903798385.1. Taxonomy (NCBI): domain Eukaryota; kingdom Viridiplantae; phylum Streptophyta; class Magnoliopsida; order Lamiales; family Oleaceae; genus Fraxinus; species Fraxinus cuspidata. The sequence continues at coordinate 10,594 of CAIGRP010042481.1, forward strand.
ATGCGAAGTTCATTTGTTGCAGAAACTAAACCACTAGAGGCAGCTTCCTTGTTGCTTTGTGCAAGCTTCCATTCTTGTTCAGCACCTGATGCATAGCATTGAAATGTATATGATATCAAAGAATTATGTGACCCTGCAATATAAATAACATCTATTTTCACCAAAAGACTTGAAACTAACGTGCAAAGGAGTGATAAGTAACATCCAACTTTGTTAATCCATTCAAGTAAGCTTGCTGCCACATCCCGGCATCTGCACCAGTCCTTAATGGATAAAGTTCTCCCGAGGTCCTGAAAGTACCATCTCGTGAAGCTTCAAACTCCAATATGGAGGTGCAAACTTTCATTATGTCAGATACATTTTCTTGAGCTTCCTGCAACAATTGTCTCCGCCTTGCCAAATGATCATGAAATTCGTGAGGTATTCCTGAATTTCTGGCTGACACATTTGACATGGAATTAGGACCACCACAAGCCCAGCTCATAGCTCTCTCGAGCTGCCCTTCTGCTGTGATAGAAGTTTGCTCACAAGATTGCAAACACTCCAATGATTTAGCTATTTTTGCAATTGAAGATTGTATATTTTCTAGCAATTTTGGTCTGTTAATGTTTAAAATAACTTTAAGCAGGTCATCATCTGCAAGAATTTTAAGAGAGAAAAACTTGGTATTTTGTGAGGGGCTCAATGTGATATCGTGAATCCATTCCATCTGAACAATTTCCAAGCTGGTCTTGAGAAGAGCTTCCTTAAGTTCATTCACCTGCCATTTCATGACGGAAGCTGCTGATTTTGCTGCCCTGACAGTTTCATGTGCATTGCAGTACTCTTCAAGCATAAGTTGCACTTCTTTAACAGCACCAAAATCTGTCTTCGTTGGACCAAAGTCTACATCCTTTGTTGCCTCTGCTTTTTGCCTCAGAATCTCTATTTCTCTGTCTAACTTTGTCAACAGAATTAAAGCAACTCGATCTTTCAAGTATTGTCCAATATACTCCTGAAGTTGAATTTTAACCTTTGTCTTCACTACATTCACCAGTTGGTCAAATCCTAAATTTTGATCAAAAGATGCATCGACATCATGTGTGCAGGAATCAAGCAATAGATCAACAATAGAGACTTTCCAAATAAAAAAGGCATGACTGCATAGTATGCCTGGAAACTTCCATATATACTCAGATATTGGGCATCCTGAACTCATCAAGTCTGCAAGGTGAGAAATTCCACTTGAGCTGCATGAAACAGGTCCAGAAAATGAAGTCAGTGCTCGATCAACAGATTCCAACTGGGAAAACGGTTGAACTAGTGCTGCCAAGAGTGCTTTGCTTCTAAAAATATGTGGCTCTCTTTCTGGCTCAGCAGCAATTAGAGATTGCAATTGCAGTTCAGAAGAGGCTAACATGCTATTAATACTTGATTCTTTCTTTAAAAGAGATGAAGTTCGCTGGTCTTTCTGGCTCCACATCTGATGAAGTTTATCCAGCTGCTCTCTGCAAGTTTCTTCTTGAGAGGCTAGTTCCTCAGCCTCTTCCCAAGATAAATGGTCTCTGCCCTTGACAGCAGCTTCTTCAAGAGCCAACTGTTGCTCAGTGATGAGACCAACTTTCACAAAGTAGTTCTGCTCAAGTTCAATCAGAGAAGCCCTCTCTAGTTCAACCTCGATAAGCTGCTCTAGTGCTGTATCTATCAATCCCCGAATTTGGGAGACTGATCCAAAAACATCCATAACTCCTGAATTAAATGAAATTACAGATTTTATCACACTAGGTAGAACGACTTCAATCATTTGCCAAACAAGGTTTTTACAGTAAAGAAGAGTGGTTTTAAAAATAGAAGCCCAGTTCAATTGAAATGCATAATTTAAACTAAGTGCATCTGCCTCAATGACACAGTTATCCTGTCCAACACTCTGCTTTAGCTCACTGAGAAACTCAGTTACAAGGACACATTTTTCTATTTGTTCTTCGAGCTCATTGAAAAACGATCCAAGATCAGATAATGGTCCTTTGTCTGTATTTCTTTCCCCTGGAAAATGATTCAGGCCTTTATTCACCAGGTGCTTAACATCATAGAACAAATTGCTTGTGGCTGTATCTAATACAATTAGAACCCTTTCTTTCTTTTCTTCAATCTCCCCATGCAAGGCAGTTTCTGATGGTTCTCCATGTGTCACTGGTACCAAACCCAAACTATTGTCTCTCCTATTGAGACTAGCGTGCTGTGCATAGTCCATGAAAGCAGATAGAAGACGTTCCTTGGATTTCACTTCAGTATCTGTACCAATAGAGTTCACAAGTTCTGCTCGCTCTTCTTCCAATCTCTCTATATCTCCTGCATACTTTGCTACCTTAAGACAAAGATCATCATAACTGCTCTTAGTAGAACTATATCCATCTCTGTGACCATTCATGATGAGCTCAGCTCCCTGCCTCCGAGCAACTGATATAACATCTGACGAGAGTGCATTCAGGGAAAGTAAAATCTGTTCCCAACCATGTACAGGACTGGTTGTAATGTAATTTAATGGAAGGATCCGCTGCAGAGCCAATGAATACAATTGGAGTGCTGCAACCGCTGAAGAAAGCCCAGAATCCAGCTCAGCTACTAAATGAGAAACTTCCCTATCAATGTCGTGGCACTGAATTTGTGTGGGTTCAGGAACAACAGTCAATGGAACCCCAGCCACTAGAACTGCAAATGTCAGTGATAAAGCTTCTTCCGAACCAGTCAGCTTTATACATGCTTTAATTTCAGGAATTGAACTACTTCTTAAAGCATCAAGAATCCTTCCATGCTGCTCAATCCAAGTTGAAGCCTCTCGCCCTTTCTCCACTATCATAGCCTGTGCTTGACTGAATTCTCGAGCCTGCAGTTCAAACAAGGCACGACTTTTCTCTGAATTACAAGTTGCTTCGTCAACAATTGATTTTGCAGATGTCTTATGCAAAAGAAGGTTAGATCTCTCTTGGTCCGCATGATAAAATAGACTGGAGACAACCTCATATTGATTCAGAATGTCAGCAAACCTCTGCACATCATTACTAAAGGATCAATAAGCTCCAACTACTTAAAAAAATTGGGATAGGCCAATATGACAGTAAGCTATACACACCTCAAGGGTCGACTCAACTGCTGGTAAGGTAGCCAGTAAAAGATCATGATGTTCCTGGTGATTTAAAACAAGAATGAGTCAACTCTAAAGTCATAATCAAATGTGTGCTCGTGATTCATTCTCACAGAAAAGGAATGTAAAGGATGATATTACTTGACTATTATTATCATTGTCAAAAGAGGACTTAGCGAAATCCAAAACAAATAAACTGAATAAAAATTGCAATAAAAAGGTTTATCAGAACTATTTACGGAATACATTAAAAAGCATCAAAGACTAAATAAAAATTCCATCTCAACAAAGACCACGGCTGAAAATTTCAGAACTTCACATGGACATGGAGACAAAAAGAGACTAGCCTAAACCAAACAAAAAAGGTTCTTATAGAACTCTTGATATTCAATCACACAAAGGGACAGATACTCTTCAACTATAGGAAATTACAAAAAGTCAGATGAATATTCTGTAGAATAAGCCAATAATACTGTTAGGTTATTCATCAGCACCTGCAATGGAACGCGAATTTCTTGGACACGAGATGCAAATAGACTTAAGCTAACAGCAAGCTCCATGCCTTTTCTTTCTTCACCAACAATAGCCGCATCATCATGAAAGTTCGCACGTGTCCATTCCACAAGCGGATCCCAAACAAAAACCTCTAGCAACATCAACACAATATCCTTATTCTTCTTCAGAACACCTAAAACAGCTTCACAATTTGCCCTAAAGGTACCTTCCACACCAGTCAACCCTAATGCAGCTTCAATTGTCTGGGTAAGGCGGAAGGGTACAATTTCAGGAATCTTTAATCTCTGTCCTTTGTCAAAGCACACATTGTAATCAATATGCACAATATCCCCACTACAAAAATCTATGAGGATATTATCCAAATGTCTATCACCTAGACCAAGAATATGACCAACAATACTCATGGCTGCCAGACTCCCAGAATACCTGCAAGAAAACCAATTTACATGCATAAATCAATATGAAAGGATCCATATTTCAATAAACAGTAAACATCTTGCAATAAAATGAAAACTCATCCGATCATCACAGCTCAACTTGAGAAATACCAATATGATTGATTATCAATTACCATAAACTATTTTTCAAAAATATAAAAAAGGAAAATTTTTAGCGGCTGTTAGCAATCATTCTTTAGTGGCAATAATTGTTCTGGTGAAAATTTAGGATTGTCAATGATATTCTTTTTAAACAAGACACTAAGATAATAACACTCCAGGATGCCCTGCGAAAAAATAATTAAAATAGGATATAGAAAGAGAGATGCACTTGGTAATATATCCAGAACTTACGAAAATATAATGCAATAGTTGAATTCAGATAGTGAATATCGCATGCATGTAAATATATTTGTATGTTAAGAATAATAACCACGACAACTTGTGGTAGCCTTTTAATCTAATATTAAAACCTTTTCAATTTTGAGCTGAAGGCTTTGAAACCTTCACTGGCACACCAAAGCTCCTGATGAAGAAGTTGCTTAGGAGCCTCCTTCATAAGATCCCAAAGTACTTTTCGCTTGACATCATGAGGCCAGTCTCTTCTCGATATTACTCTTCTAATGCCTTTCTCTTTGAGTGCAGGTATGATTTTACCATAAAACATGTCACTGGGCCGGGGCACAGGTTGAGGAACCATATTTTTTGTATCACCGCTCAATGCAGAAATCTGTGCTAACTGGACTCGGTTCTGCCATGATTTAAACACACTATAAATGCTAATGACATTATCCACCCATCGGATCAGGCCAGCTCGTCCGCTAATTGGTGTCACAGAATAATGACGAATGCCAAGTGACCGACTACGAGTTGCAGATGATGAATGCAGAAAACCATTTACAGCTTGCAATAGCTGCATAATTCTGGCATCAAGACGCAAGTCCTCTCGTCCTTTCAAGAGATATGTATACTTCTGACCATCAGAGCCCATTATAACAAGTTTTTTGGGTTTGGTCTTGGTTGATAAAATCGCTACTTGTTCAGAGAAAGAAGCAATTGTAACAATTTCATGGGGAGCAGTATTTAGGTCTCTTTCTGATTCTGACATTGTAATTTGCTTCTCAAGACCTGGCATTGGAGCATCAGATGATGACATCCAAGCCAAATGAGGGGCAACTTCTCCTAAAGATATTGATGACTTCCTTTGATGAGATGCCAAGGAAGCAGCAACATTCTCAAATGGTCGCCACACATCCCCTAGCATCGCAGCTGATGCAGGAGGAGTCTTAAATTTTGTGACAGCTGTTTTGATTTGTTCTTGGTACTCCTCAAGGAACCACGTCTCATGAGGTGTTTCAGGCTTCCGAGAAGTAGAAGCTAAACGACGCTCTAAGACCACAATGATGGGAGCCATCATAGCAGAGTATTTTGCAGCATTTATCTTGTTTTTCTCTCCGGGACTAAGAGTTGTACTCTCTGCAATTCGTGCAGCCTCCTCTTTCAGCAAATTTATGCGCCTCATAACATCTGATGAATTGTACATTTTAAAACAAGTTAAAAGATAATTAAATTAGTAACAGAGCATTGAACATTGCGATAAAGAAAGGGGACAAATGAAAAGGATAAAGCAGCTTGGCTAAGACATGGCCAAAAACTATCCCAAATCATCTCTTTATCTAGATTTGTATAATATGAGTCTTAATCTGTGCTACATTACTCCTCTATTCAACGATAACAATCTTCAAAAGCACCCCAAACATGCAATCAAGCCTTAATCAATCAAATATTAGAAGAACTATCCGATTTTTAAGAGCAATGCAACATATGTTTACAGATTTTGTAATCAAAACATCTATGGTATCAGGGCTGACATGAGAAACCAATGATGGAAACCAAAAGGTGAAACTAGCTATATCAAATTCTCTCTCAAAAGTCCACAAAACCCTGAGATATTATCTCAAGCATCTTACTAAAAATCAAGTGACAGTAAGTAGAGTTTCAAAGATTATTGCCATTAAGGGGTCAGCTTCAGCATATAATCCAGTATAGTTAGACCTTTCATTGATATAGATTCTCTATTCCTAATTGCCGTGATACGTAAAATACTAGAAAATAGGAACGGAGAGCTTCCCCCCCTTTCCGCCCGACTCTTTGGTCTTAAGAACGCTGGTTTTAAGAACGACTTTAATAGTTTCGGACACGTAAGCAGAGATCCAAAAAGATTAGAAAAACATCCCCTGATGATCCCTCAGAATTTTGACATCTATTATGTCACTTAGCTTTGATTCGTAAATGACCAAGTATATCACAAGGGGTGTATGTACGGTAAGTTCCTTTCTTAAGCAGTGTCACTGTTTTCTTCTGATACCTTAGTCCCCTTACTCCTTTTAGGGCTCAGACATTTTTTCCTGTATCCACTTTATCGAATGTGCACTCACTATGCAGCAGCATAGTGCCCTTGGTGACTCCTCCACATAAATATATTAGGAAAATAAATGTAATTTATTTTTGGCACTCACTGAGTGTGCATAAACTAGAATTAATACATTTCAAAACATATCCAACTATTATCAAGTCATTTCAGCGAGAAAAAGATCACCTGCATGAAGATCTTGAAGTGTGCTCAGCCACAATTCCTCCCAAAGTACAGTAACATTTTCAAGCTCTTTAATCATCAGCTGAGCATCTTGTACTAACCTTGGATAAAGCTTATTCTGCAGAAAAAAAAAAATTTATCAGTCATAACCTGGATAAAACTTATGCAAGAAGTACAATTTTAATGGCAATCACACTTGTGGCAACAAAAGTTTCTCAGTCATAGAGCTAACCATGACATGTACATCCTTTTTATAAAAGTAGAAGTTCTATTAATAGTTCAAGAAGTACAATATTAGGAGACGGGATGTTCTGAAGAATTAAAAAAGGCTGGAATTCAAGGAACAAATCACAATCCCAAGAGAATATGTACCCACTTCATATTCATGTGAGAGAGATCCCATAAACCAACGGCCTTGCATCATAAGCAAGATAAATAGACAATATTATAGAGCTGTTAGCAGGGCACGAGTAGGCTGCACATGAACTAGGTGAATTAGAAGAAGATATACCCATAGACAGAATAGAATCCTAGAACAAGGAGTAAACCAAGCTGAAGGATCCTATTACTAGGGGAATTTTTAAAGGAAACCCAGCCTTACCACTCGGTCCTAATCCTACTAGTTCTTTCTCTTGTTGAGTTACGAATTAGTAAGAATCAAGCATATGGCATCTGTGGAATCGGACAAAGGATCTTCTGTACTAGATGCACTAGATCAACTGATTGTCAAAAAATTCTTGAATTTCATTTCCAGCAAAACACACCACAGAACAGAGATAGAGCCCCTCTCTATAACTTCTTAAAATCATCATCAATTTGTAAACAAACTACACCACAAAGTTCTAGCAAAAGCACAATGCCGACAACAAATTTTCTGGTTCAAAAAAGAAACAGAGTAGTGTACCTATAATCAGCATAATATTACATGCAGAAATGCAAAAGTATTACCAACAATACTTCTCGTAGCAAAGAATTTCATCTCTTGTTTCCTTATACTTTACCAAATAAATAAGCCAAATCCATGAAAGTTTGGCAAGAAGACCAAAGCAGGTTAGAGGTGGTCAAGTAGGAATTATAATAACCCAAACCATTTTTATCAAGGTGTGTCATGTAAGATTTTGCTTAGAAACACGTGGATATCAACTAATATGGCATAATATAAATATAAATGAGTTAAAGATAAAAACGTGGCTTAATATCTGAGCCATGATTAATTTACAAAGTTGGAATAACTTTGATTTTGTTTTATAGTTGTTTCAAACATTAATTTAAATAAGTCACTACTGCACCATAACTGTTGAAATTTTTCACTAATGATCGATAGTTCATTTAAATTAGAGATTCATTAACAACATTTCAGAATTTAAAAATAATAAAAAGTTATTGGGCCCAAGTCTCTGGTGCATGAAGACAAAATAAACCAAAATCTGCAAGTACCGAACACCTTATAGCATACATAAATCTTCCAATGTAAACAAGTTCTTACTTACCGTGATTAGCAAAAAGATAATAGCATAAGGCAGGAAATTGTAATGCGTTCAACTTTTCAAGCTAAGCCACCATGAGAAAAAGACCATAACTTTTAAGGCACATATGGAGTCAGATTATCACGTTAAGATATCTGATATATGGTTTTTTCCGCTTATGTGCTAGATTGTTACATACTACAAGGCTATACAACTATATATAGTCAAACAATAATTAGTGTGCAGAAAATTATATTTGTGATGCTCAATTAAGTGGCAATTGATAAGTTCAAACAGTTGCCACAAAACAAAACTCAGAAGAAAGCCAACAAGATAACATTTGAATATTTAGGAAAACGAGACCTTGAATAAGGACACCAAAAGGAAAAGAAGGGTGTATAATTATTTCTTCTAGAAGTTACAAGAAATTCTCATCATGGTGGCATTCCGATTTCAAAGGTATACCTCTGCATTCGCACTGTCCACTTGAATATAAGTACCATGCTACAGGGGATCAAATAAATAGAACAAAACTTCTAACTGTTCATGTCCAAATGTATGCACATAGAACTAAAAGATTTTTTGACAAAAAAGTAACATGCTACAGGTAGCAATGGAATATTATATAAAAAGAATTAAGTAATCGTCAAGTGGACATGGAAACAGAACTTCTACTAACCAAATAAGCCAGAATTGTCAGAATCTCTTCAGAAGATTTCTTTCCATAAGCATTTGCATCGACAAGGGTAGGGTAGACTATAGACCAGGGAAATAGCTTTGCTAGCATGACTAGCAAACTCTCCAACTGCTTCCTAACCACCTGTTCAGGATGAGCACTCAATCGAGCAAACAGTTGAGGAATTATCTCCTTCAGAAAAAGAAACTCCAAATTAGTATTTAGTGTTCTTAATTTGAACCAATATAAAAATTAAAGCACTATCTCACCTGCCAGGGTAGTAAAGGAACTATAGAAAGACCAGGTTCAAGTGTATCTTTTAACTCAACCCCATAGTTGAGCAGAATGTGCAGGACATAGAGTGTGGCCCTCAGGGTGTAACTCACAGATTTATACTGGGAGTCAACATTGCAGCCAGTGAATTGACCATCAATAATATTCAGAGAGGAATGTGATAGATAATTAATGAAACCTTGAGCCGCGTGACCAAAGAGAGAAACCCTTCTCCTCCTAAAAGACCACCAAACCTCAACCAAGTCATCTACCATAGATAATACTTCAGCTTCGTCCAGGGAAACATTAGTGGACACTAAGCATTTGTGTAACTGAGAAGATAGCATAGCAGACAAGCTAATGCTACTGCAGTCCTGGATTCCAGGTGCTCCAGCTGTAGACTCAAAAACATCTACTAATTGATTCAACAAAGGCTTCAGATCTTTGATATTTTCAGCATATCCAGCAAGACTACAAGTTCCTGCTTCTTCATTTCTCTCTTTCAAGTCAGATCCTTCTTGAACAAGCTTATTAATGATGTCCTTAATATGCAACTGCTCTTCTTCAGTTAACCTAAATCTATTTGGCTGTATTTCAGTAGCAAGAATGGGAGAAAAGGAACAAGAATGCAAGGCAGACTCATGATTGGAGGAGACGGATGCTACAGCTTGAGCATAACACCAAGAGGCGTATGAAATCCACGACTTTCCCATCATGGGGCAAAGACGAGTAGACATCTTTTTAAGAGTACCTACAAGTTCATCTACTATAAGATTTACACCTGAGCTTAGATTACGATCACAGAAGGAAAGTGCCTCTTTGACTGGAGATTCATCGGTGAAATTGAAGTCTGTTAGCATCTTAACAACAGTACCCTCGAAATTTTTACCAAAACAGTCTCCCTGCAACCAATTTGCAAGTTTCAAGCAAGCCTTGGCCTTTAAAAAACTGTCCCGAGAGTTAGACCTTTCCACTGAAGAATTATCTATACAAGGATGCACAAATGACCAGAGATTCACCAATGCATCTTCAAGCTTGCTTTCAGAATGCATGAATAGAATGTTCTCATAATGCAAACTAGAAATCATATAATCACGAGAACTTTCATCAGAACAACTTGACATGTGAACTTTGAGATAGTTGTTCAGACGAGTTGCCAACATAAGATTGCTTTGCTTGCGGGCTAAGCTCGATAAATTCTTACAAAGTTCAAGAGTCCCTAGTGCAGTTGGGAGTGTGTTTTGACGAACTCGCAGAACTTTTAGCCACATATTGCAATCCTGATGTACTCGGTTACAACTGAACTTGCCTGTTTGGATATATGAACTCAGTAATGACTGGGAGGGCTCACTGTTGCTGCTTCCAAGTTTGCAACTTCCCTCGAATTCAGAGACGCAGTGTAACTGATTGACATGTGGTGCTGCCTCCACCAAGCCATCAAGTGGCAACACAGACAATGTCTCCTCCAACATTGACTTGGCCTTCTGCAACTCATGGGGCACCTTGTCCATCTTTCCCTCCTTTTGTAGAAGCATTGCCTGCAAAAGCATTTGCTCACTCCTCTGCAATGCCAACTTCGGATCAAGTGTGAGTTCATTGCTACTTTTAGGAGTCAAATCGAGGCATGCCCATGCGGCCTGGTACTCACCCTCATCAAAGCGAGCCAAGGCTTGAATTGAATTTATTTCATTCCCAGCAGTGGTAAGAGCACCCGTGTAACTCTTCCCAGCATGCTTCACGCGAATTGTTTGCAACTCTAATAGCCAGGATTCCAAAGACTTCCAATCAGAAACAGCTGTATAATTCTCGATTATACGAGCAATGGCAAACTGCACACCATCAGAACCCATAGAAGTAAGTGATTCTTCAGTCTGTAACAAATGAATAAAGTGAGCAGCAGCTTTCTCATGCTGGCCTCCTGCCTGATATACAAGCCCAGAAATCCAGGCAAAAGATCCTGAGTTCTTGCCATCACTTGGACCTGGGTTTTCCTCTGTAAACAAGGGAGAAAAAGCCATGGTTGCCCATTTCTCTAAACCAACTAATGCCTCTGGTTCATAATTCTTACACAAAGCCAAAGCCATGTGTTGCAAGATTCTCAATATATCTCCAGCGTATCTTCCTCTGATGTTATGGAGATTTTCTGTTAGATGGACTCTTGACTTCTCCATCATTGCTGAAGCCACAAGGTTCCTGAGATCCTGCAGGCGTGAGGTGCAGTAATGAATCGTAGCATCATGAGACTGAAGTGCCAATCCAGCATTCATCATTGGGTCACATATTCGAGAAAACCACTCTTCACAAACTTTTTTATTCGCCCGAAAAAATAAAGAGCTTTGCCGGGAAGCACACTGTAATACAGTTGATCCTTCATATGCATTATACACATTTTTCTTCAGGGCCTCGACAAATTCCAGTAATAATCTCATTGGCAATAAGTGAGCATACGAACCTATGACATTTAAATTTCCATCATTTTGGTCTTCATCCAACTGTAGCACATGAGCAATGTCAAGAAGCATGCGCTCCAATGCAGCAAAAGTTTGTGTTGGCCCACCAAGATTAGTCCGAAGTCGCGTATTAATACAAAACCTAGCTGCTTCATGTATAGCCCACCATGCACCAGCAAGGATATTAACTGAGCAAATCCTTTCAAGAATATCTTCCTCCACTCCAACGTCCAACCATAAACCATTTGCATCGGCATTTCTTGTTTCCTCATACCAAGTCGATGCAAGGTCCCTTTTGCTCCGGCAAGTATGAATGAGCCGCTGGATCCAAGAAGAAAGAGGCACTTTCCATCTCTGTGAAATATAACTCAATATGGAAACAAGTTGCTGAGAGTGGAGTTGCTGAGGCAATTGCTTAAGGGCAAAAACTTGCTTCCAGTGCAAATTAGACCTGTCGGCAAATGTAAGAACTTGAAGCCCAGATGTCATAGCCGCTCCATAATCACAAAGACCACATGTGTATGTCGTAATAGGCAGCACATGTGAAAGCAACTTCAGATACACATTCTTTATGTTATTATCCGGATCTCCGAGCTTTTCGAGGATTGTTTCTGCAATAATGGAAAAATGCATTGGATGGATAACTTTTGCTTGCAGAAGCATCTCAAGAACTGATGCCACGTGAGATCTCACTCTTGGTTCCCTATCTGATGCAGCAGCCAAAGTTGAGAACACCAAATCCTGGATGATTTTGATGCATCCGAAAGCTTGGCAAGGGTAAAATGATGTACTTATATTTTTATATGTATTAATGACATTTTCAGAGAATTTATATATCCATTCTAGGGCTGCTATTTTGACTCCCAGAGGAGAAGAAGTGTCGAGAGCTTTGACAAGTAGAGCAGTGTACCTCCTCAGATGTCCAAAAACAATCACTGGAAGTACATCTCCTGCATTTTCACCCTCTGCATGTTTTTGGGATGCTATCTGCAGTGAACCCCTCTCACTATCCTGTTCCTTTATGGAGCACTTGCTTAAAAACTCAACCATGGTAAGTGTTTCCAATGTTTTCAAAACGGTAACTTGCAAATCTACACAACTTTTGATGGGTAGGTGAAATGGATCCAACGTTTCGATAATAGAAGTTGCTAATTTTTCTGCCCGACAAACATACAAAGCCCCAATTTTTGATCGTCCAATTAACCTACCACCTCCACCCAAAGAAATACAGCTTAACAGTACTTTCAAGTCAAACTTGACCATCACAACCAACTCACATTTCGAATAAGATTTAGGATTTATAAATGTGTCAAGCTCATCCTCCTTTAATTTTTTTCCAAGCATTCCCTTCAATAACTTTAGCTCTTCAATCAAGGTATCAATTGCATTGTCAACTACATCCATTTTGTCATGTTGAAGTAAAAAGATATACGTAGCTGCAGCACTTCCAGTCACTAAGTGATTTGGATGCAGACGCAGCTGAGATACGGGCCCATCAAATCGTAATACTTTTTGTACTGATGATGGTAGAAGGCCGAGCTTTTGCAGTGATAGCAGTTGAAGGTTAGTTTTGAGAACACCATGAACCTGGAAGGAAGTAATACTCTTTGTCCCCTGTAGTTGGTTTGCACTTTCCACTTGCAAGCTTTGAAACAACAGATCAACTGCAATAGGGTAAAAGGTAGAAAATCCATCACTTAAAATCTCTGCCAACAAAGTCAAGCATCTCCAAGAATCCTCTATCCATTTTGACCAACCAAATTTCCTCCCAACCATAGACAGGCATCCTAACAAAACAGGTACCATCTTGGAAAGAGGTTCAATTATTTGTTCGAGCAAATTTATTTCCAGCAAACCAGAAGCCACAGACTGCAAAACTGTACAAAAACAAGACAGCAACGCAAGTAATCTTTTAAACTGTTGCGGAGTACCAGGGCTCCCATCCACAAGCAGTACATCCAAGTCACCCAAAAATTTTGACAGCAGCCCCAAAGAAAATTGCATATTATTCACCCAGTGTTTCTGAAATTGCAAGAAACTATCTATAATGATGCGCCTATCAGATTCTGTAATATCTGGTACCATTGCCCACCCCAGAAGCAGATCAACAATGTCCACAAAATGCGGCTGGAAGCATCTGAAAAACTTCAATGAAATCAGTGTCAGCACACCAAGAAGCCTGTTCAGTAAACTCATGGAGGTTCTGTCATCCTCGAGAAGTTCTTGGCAAGCTTTGAGAATTGGCATTGCATATCTTTCAAGCATTCCAACATCTCCAACACTAAGAAACTCATGAAGGCCATCCAATGCTAGTTCTGCAGTTCCATCATTGATATTGCTAAGGGAAGGCAATGCCCAACCAATGAATCGATCAATGAAACTGTTGAGTATAACATGGTTCTGCCTTCCATTTGAAGGAACCGAACACAATACAGAACACAAAGCCCCATAAGCTGTGGTTGCAGCCTGACGCACTGAATATGATCTATAACAGGTGTGAGTAAAAGAAAAAAAAGGGTCACCCCAAGTATAACATTAACTGCATAGACTTCAATCTAAAAATCCTATTAGATTAGAAACCTATTCACATTACAGAATCCACTGAAGCTAATTGCATTGAAAATATCAAATATTTCAAGTCGCGATTTCAGGCTTAAATCTCTTGAATTATATTGTTTTATTAGTAAAAAAAATTAAAAATTATCGTGTTTGCTTTATTGATCATGAATTTCATACATATACAGCTAAAGATACATATATAAACAGAGTGAGAGATAGTGTAAAAGTACTTGTCAGAGAGGAGTTGAGAGAAGCCTTGTGCAAGGAAAGAGGCGGAGTGGGCGACCAGAAGGGAGTTAGGAGGGTATAGAATGGCACGGTGGAGAGAAGTGATGGCGGTGAGTCGAGAAGATTCTTCTTCCTCTGAAGACTTTGCGGCGGCGGAGGTGGCGGATGTGGTGGGGGAAGATGAAGAAGTCGAAGTTGATTTTGAAGAGTCATCCTTAGGGAGCGCCGCCGTGAGAAGCGCCGCGAGCTGTTGGTGGTGGTGGTGGTGGTGATTAAGTCCTTGCATCATCTCTTCTCCGCATCTCTCTCTATTCTGTTACTTCTCTGGTATCCTCAGGCATCGTTTTGTATATCCTTTACTCACCGGCGTGAGGGAAGTGAAGAGCCACCGTCGAGTTTGCCGTCAGTCTACCGCATTTACATTTTTGCCCTTTACACACTAGTATATTGCTTTTTGCGCTGGGACCGTAGGGTACTGTTCAAAGATTAAAAAAAAAAAAGCTACTAAATTAATACAAAAATAACAAAATAAAATCAACAAAAACGATGTAAAGAGAAAAACAGTACAAATTCTTACTAAGAAATACGAACTGAAAACGAAGCCAGAACCAAAAATTCCGAATAAATTAAAATCAAGAAATAAGAACTTATAATTGAATTGTAAAGAAAAAAGGGGGAATAGATTCTCACTCAAATGAAGAGATTTGAAAATCCTTTCCATTGGGAATATAATAGGCTGTCACGGTAAAATTGTCAAGAAGAGGTGAGTAATGATGGACGGATCTTGATTAATGATTATTTTAATTCTAGGAAAAATTGAACCGTATCTTATGTAAAACAAAGAAATTAGGTCACCATGGAGGAAATAAAGATATTAGGTCCTCAACCTATGATTTTGGCATATTCATCCCCAACCTTTTTTTAATCTTGCGGGACTCGAGCTTTTGAATATCCTTTCCATTGGGAATTTAATAGGTTGTTAAGGTAAAATTCTCAAGGAGAGGTGAGAAACGACGGACGGACCTTGATCATTGATTATTTTTTTGTATTTTTTTGTTATTTTAGTTCTAGGAAAAATTGAACCGTAACTTGTGTAAAATGAAGAAATTAGGTCATCGTATAGGAAATAAAGATATTAGGTCCTCAACCTATGATTTTGGCATCTTCATCCCCAAGCCTTTTTGTTTTGCAGGACTCAAGTTTCTAATGGACATTTTTAGCCTTGTCTTTAGTTAAAAACTCTCTTTTTTTTATTAAAAAGATAATTTATGGGAGCTAGGTAGGAGCAGGCATGGGGCCGTTTGATTTAAGTTTTTAAAGAATTCGATTCAACCTTTCTAAATGGAATTCTATGAAGGTTAAGTCGAGATTTTGCCTATTTATACGTATATCGTACTGAGAATGTCTTATGGTGATCTAGTGATGTTATGATTGTTTTTACAAAAAATCGGTATACGCATCATATTGGTTGACTTATGGGCTTTTTATGTTGATCCAATGACCAAATTACAGCCTTTATGATTATGTTCACAAGAGCTCTTAGTGTATGGTAGTTCTGATTCATGGTACCCAATAAGAAAGTCAAATCAAGCATATGCATACTTGTTGCACACACAACTCTACTCACTAAACTATTTTTCATTTTCGTTGTATGTTTATTTTTTAAACATAGTTGACAATGACCAGTCAAGATAATTGGTAGGTCTTGGATGATTGTAAAGAGTACTATATGCAAGATAATGATCAAGGTATATGGATCTTTTGAATATACAGGGTATCACATCATTAAATATCTTTGCTCACTAAAGTCGCAATACAGAACACAATACAATACAACTAACAATTCGTTGAAGGACAAGATGTAGTAAATGATGCCATAATAGGGCAACTTTGTTCCCACATCTAGGTACAAAGTCATGGGAGCCACACTTGACACCCCCAATCAAAATTCTAATACCGGACATAGTCAAAGAATTAGAAGAAAAAGAATGATGCTATCAAAAATCTCTACCTGCTATATCTTCAACTGGATGCTTGATTACTACACGAATTGATTTCTCAATACCTGAAACAAAGGCGTCGAAATGTGTCATCATCACCCCTTCGATACTTAAATTGGAGAGAAAATTTATGCGAAATCCTATATGCTGAAAATTATTTAAAAACGTACCTAAGCCCCTGTACACATTAAAATTCTCATTCTCATTCTCATTCTTCTACTTATTTTTAACCACACATCATTCAATAAAATTTTATTTTCTATTACATCAATAACTTTTCCTTTTTTTTCAACAATACATTCTCCATCAATCTACTATTCCAAAATACATTCTTCCAAAATAATGTGGGTTAAATGCACTATATGACACGAATTAATGGTGCAATCCCAAGTAAAATATTTAAATCACGCGTAAAAAATATCATACCGT
>CAIGRP010042482.1:0-22179 GCA_903798385.1 Fraxinus cuspidata
GATCAAGTTATTTCCAATACATTTCAATTTCATGTTGTAAGCTTTCTACAAATTGTGATCAAATTTTCTTTCGTCCCGAAATGACGGAGAGAAGGCGGAAGGTAGTCTAGCGGTACAGACCACTACCACACGGTGTCCTTTTTTGTGTTAAGAAGAAAGACATACCGTGAAACCAGGGCTGCACCCTAAAGTGAATGAAAAAGCGTAGTTCAAATTCAATTCAGTTTATAGTATTCTAGAAAAATAAGTTATTAAAATAGTCAACATCATGCAAATAATTACAGTAACAAACACTGAACATAAAAATATAATTGACAGATCCACCAGGGATGAATCCATGATCGAATTACAGGTCGGGCTAATACGTAAAAAAAATAAAATTACATAAGAATTTTTTTTTTTACATAAGAAAAAAATACTACTAAAAAAATTTAATGGGCTGGCCCCACCAAATCCGTCCCTGTCCACAAGATAATCACCTTATCGGTAGAGTGACAAGTGAGATAGTCTAGTCAATTAATAAATAATCTTGTACACTGTGCAACTCGTAAAAGAACTATTCCATAACTTTAACCTTTCCACAACATAAGAAGTACCGTCGTTCACACGAGCGAAGTAAAATAAAACTATTAATAAATAAGTCCATGTTTGAGTCACATTAAAATTTTCAATCTCATTTTTCGACTCATTTTCAACTACACATTTTCCGATAAAAGTAATATTGTTCATCACATCAATAACTTTTTATTCTTTTTCAATTTTCAACTACACATTTTCCGATAAAAGTAATATTTTTCATCACATCAATAACTTTTTATTCTTTTTCAATCACACTTTTCCATCAGTCTACTATTCCAAAATACATTCTTCCAAAATAATGTGTCTCAAATACACCAAAAAGCCTCTTTTTGATAAAAATTCTGCAAACACATTTTTTCTTGAATTTATTTTTTTAATTTTATTTACTTTTTAGCAACATATTTTTAAAAAAATGACTTCTCAGAAAAATAATTTGAAGAAAAATAAATTTTAAACAAATAGGTATTATTAAATAGAAAAATTAGAGACAAACAACAGCAAATATGAAGGAAGTTGGCCGGCGAATAAGTGAAGCGGCGCACATTAGAGACAACCACCGAACATTTCAAAATTTTCCAAACGTGAATCCTTCATCCGCCGGGCCCCACCTAACTTTAAGAAAATTTCAGTTTCATCCAAAATTACAACCAAATTAGAGGCAATTTCGCAATTTAAACAATCCTCAAGGTCTCATCATTTCAAAGATTACACAAGTATGCCTTAAAGGTGAAACAAAGACAAATCAAATCGGAAACAAACCAACCCGAATCTCACGCACAGAGAGAGAGGGAGAGGGAGAGGGAGAGAGGGGAGAGGGGAGAGTGTGCAATGACGATGGACAGGGAGAAAGAGAGAGAGATAGAGCTGGAGAGTGCGATGTACACGAATTGCTTGTTACTTGGTTTGGATCCAGCCATATTCGGAATCGGGTCGAACAATGGGACTCCTCGGGTCGGACTATTCCGTCATTCCAACCCGAAATTAGGCGAACAGCTTCTGTACTTCATCCTTTCCTCTCTCCGTGGCCCTATTCAATCAGCCAAAGTACACGCGATTTTTAAAGATTCAGATGTCTATGCATTTTTTTTTTTTGAGGGTTTGATATATTTTCATTTTATTGAAAAGTCTTTTGGCATTTGGATCTTACAGGACTTTGATAAGGTGTGGCCGATTTTTGATTCGGCTCAGTCTCGTGATTTTCGGAAGGTAATTCCGGTCTTGATTCATTGAACTTCTCAGATGTATAACTATATATGTAACTTGGTAAAACTAAATTTGAGTTTTAATTGGGAAATTTAGGTTGTCCAAGGGATTATTAGCGAGCTTGAATCTCAAGGGGCGTTGCCTAGGAGCAATTCGAGGGTTTCATCACTTGCCACTTGCTGCGGACCGAGGTTCATGTGTTAGGATTTTTGTTTATGTTTGATTTGATCAGAATGTACTTTCGGCTATTTAGTTGATATATTTTTGGATTAAACTAGTTATATATTTTTACCCCTTTTGAACTTTACTAGAATCGTAACCTCACTATGATCTTTTTGGAAATTTGGCACTCGTGTGTTGTTTGGGAGTGTCACTGTGTTGCTAGTTTCAATGTGATGAAAACAAGAACATATATATGGAGTTAATTAAAGAATCGTTTAATAGGCACCTTGCCAACTATCCTCAGTTGCATTATGAAGTATCCTGCAATTACTGGAGTGAAGACAATATTAACTCAGTTCATATGGAGTTAGTATTGATTATTTAATGGATTGACAGAATAGATCCAATTTCGGAATAAAGATGCATTAAGTTACTCAACCTTACATGATTGGATGTTTAATGCTCTTGAAATTCCACTCCATGGATGAACTTTTTGAAAACATGTCCGTTCAATGGTAGTTACAAATACAGAATTTGTGATTTATATGGAAACATTTTCAACAGGATTTGTAAACACATGAAACTGAGATATAAAATTTGGTAGCTTGTTTCTATAAGCCTGTCTTGATATGTTTTAATTTTTGCGGGTATGGAATTTCCTACTTTTCTTGCTAGTACTTTCAAATTTTCAATCTATTTTACTTATTCAGTAACAGTATTGGATTTTGACAACCATTTCTGATTTTTAAACCTATATTTTGCATCACTCAAGACAATGGATCATGTGACGATGGGCAGAAGTTTATTTAGATATATTTCTTATGACTTTCGGTTTCAATGGGAGTATCTATCACTAATTCACTTTTACAAGCAATAATCTTTTCTGGGTTGTCTTCTATCACAATTCTTCAACTGCGTTGTCTTTGAGTGATGATATTATATTCATTATAATTTATTAGTTTTTTGCTTGTTTACTCTAATTTTCATTCTTATTTGAAGGACATTGAATTCTGAAGGAATTTATATTATTTTTCCACTTTGGAGGGATGATCTTTTTGCTATTCACTCCTCTAAGTCTTCTTTATCATGTTTCCATGTGTTTTACTGTCTTACATATTGCTGGAACTATGAACGCATATGGAGCTCTCGGTGGTTGTAGTCTGATGGCCAATTTATATACACATCCAGTCCACAATAATTTTACGTGCCAAATGCAGATTCATCGAACTTCTGTGGCAGCTTTCTTTGCATGCTCTGCGAGAGGTTCACAGGCGAACATTTGCAGCTGATGTATCAAACAACCCACTGCCTGCTCCATTGACAGATGTAGCTTTCTCGCATGCAGCTACATTACTTCCTGTAACTAAGGTAATTCTGCTTCTGATCTTTTTTTTTCTCCTTAACTGAGAAAGAAATGATTTTACTCCTAATGACCTACATGCTCTTTCTTTTTTTCCCACGAAAGGCAATGAAGAAAAGATCGTCAGACTAACTGTTTTTTGTTGAATAACACTTCCGCTCATTTAACTATGATTACTGACCCAAATTATGTTCAATTTCTATGTATTAAAGTTTACGAAGGGAAACCTGTGTTCTGAAGAATTCCTTGTCATATTTGGGGAACTATTTGGGTTAGGGTTACGAAAATTTAAAGGCTGTTCTCTGTGGACCCTTTTCTACCTATTGTAGGAAGATCTTTTATATTAACAAAGCACAATTTTCTTCTCTTGTAATGATTTATTTAACTGTCTAGAACAAAATAATTTACTGGGATACTGATTCTGATTTTCTTCTTAAGTACTGACAATCACAGAGCAAAACGAACGAACGTTCATTCAATTTTTCTTTTCCCACTTACTGAATTATTAATGATGCTGCAATGAGTTGTGAATGGAATGGCACAGCCGATTTATTTAAATACTGTACACAATTTGTTCTCTGTCTATTTTACAAATTGAAGAGAGGGTGAAGAGCATTTGTTCTGAGGATAAGTCTGATCTAATAGGTACAAGGAGCTAGAATTAAAGATCAAATTTTGATTACGGTCCTTGATGTTTTGGTAGTGAATCTATCTAGAAAAACACTAGCCTTCTTTTCCGTACATTTGCTCTTTTACTTGATCAGCGTGTTCAACATGAATTTCATTCTTATATACCTCAGCCTTTTATTTATTTCTTAACAGGGTAGAATAGCTCTTGAAAGAAGAAGATTTCTGAAAAATGCAGAGACAGCAGTGCAGAGACAGGCCATGTGGTCTAATTTGGCTCATGAAATGACAGCTGAGTTTCGCGGTCTATCTGCTGAAGAGGTAAATAATGTTTATATTATATTGGATTATTGAAGGGCTTACCAGGTAGAAGTTTTTCCCATGATTTTCTAAGTGTGATTTTTTTTTTCTTGCATCTATCTGTCTTTCTTCATATTAGGCATATCTACAACAAGAGCTTGAGAAACTACATGATTTGAGAAACAAAGTGAAGTTGGAAGGTGAACATTGGGATGAGCTTGTGTCTAGCTCAAGTCAAAACTCGCATATGGTTCAGAGAGCTACTCGATTGTGGGACTCCTTGTTATCTCGCAAGAGTAAGCACAAAACTTGCTGTTCTTTAGTTTTGATGCTATGTCAATTTTACTTTATCTGATTCCAACAAATAAAAGGTTAGTATCTCTTAAATCAAATGCCATTCAGGATTTCTGTTGTATACATCTAATGGCAGACTGAAATTTACTTAAAAGAAATGTTGTTAATTAATTTATTTGGGTATACTATAATTTGTGCTTATTTTTTGGTTTGCTTTGGCTTTTAATGAAATTGGATGATATGCTTTCTTTGAAAGCCTGTTTGGGAGTTTTGGGTACCGGTTATGGGGTTTTTTCAAAGTACTGATTTTGAGCGTCTATGAGGGGTCTGATTTTGGGTGGTTTTTAGTAGCGAATTTTAAAACAGTCCAATCGAATCTCTCTCCTTACAATGGTTTATCCAATCATTTCCTATTGCATATGGACTAATCTTTGGAATAATTATTTTTCATTAGAATAAGCTCTTACATGCCAACATTTTCTATTGGATTATAAGTTGAAGAAAAATGAACTAATTTTCAGGAGTAGGTACATCTAAGCTCTTTCTGCTAAATACTTTTTAAGAGATGATATCCATCTGTTGAACAAAATACTAATCATTAGATAATTGTTTGTAGATATGAACTCAATTATTTTATCGCATTTTCCTTAACATGCTAGAGGTTATAAAAAAAAAGATAACAAGTACGAGAGAAGAGTGAGAGAATGTACCTGATGGAAGATATGATGAGTGATTTTGAAAAAAGCAGAGTGTTATGAAGCGTTTGGATTGAAGAGAAGGATTTATTTGAAGAGGAATTTCTATTCTTTTTGTCCAAGGAACATTACTTTTTAGGGTGGATATGGAAATAATTGTATTAGAGAGAGTAAAATTGGAAGAAAATTTGAAAAAAGGCAAAAAAATCACCGATTTGGTGGGTTGAGAAATACAACTCAAATTACACTACACTGATTTTGAGTGGTTAGTGCTCCAAAAAACTAACAAACATTGGTTTTCCCAACATCTCAAAAAAAGTGCCACCCAAAAACCCAAAACAGTCAAAATCTGTGGAAAAAAAATTGGCAAATAGACCCTACTTGTCTAGATGTCATTGTAATTTGGACACGTGCTTCACTACTGCTGACATGTACAAATCTTTTCTTCTATTATTTTCTTTTCTTTTAATGCATGACCAATTGGAGGTAGTTGCTGGATCACTGGCAACTGGGGAAAAAGTTGCCACTTGAGAAAACTGTCATTGGTAGTGCTGTATACATGGTTAAGTAATGGCATACTGTTCTTCAGCTTGGACTATCATAATTAGTTGGAGGTTAACGTTGAAATGCAAATTTTGCGTGTTCAGTCCTTCCTGGTTCATCATCTTGTGACAAAGAAAATATCGAACTTGCGCAGGACATGGTTACCCATAGGAGATTACTGTTGCTTCTCAAATGAACATGTTAGGAACAATGCCAATAGTAGTTGGCTTTTATTTGGAGTTTTTATTCTCTATGGTGGAAAAACATGTACAAGAACTTGTTCTGTTTGGTATTGTCATTTCATTTTTAGTTGCTGCATTTGGATGATCTTCATGCGCTGCCTGATGTACTTCTCTAATATGTTATGCCCACCGTTACTTCAATGCTGGCTTGATTCAAAATTGAAAATTTCTGTTGTAATTTTCTCAGACAATTTGCAGTCTTTTAAGTGGTTCTCACTCTGTTTATACCATTCTTATCTGTTTTGTTTGCAAATCTAAGTGAATCTTAGTCTATAATTGTAATCCCCAGTTTTTCATATAGCAATCTCCGGCTAAACTATAACCAATGAAGTTTTATAATGTCATACAACACTGAGCGTGGTCCTTAATACATACATAATTTCTATATAGGTCAACATGAGGTTCTCGCGTCGGGCCCTATTGAGGATCTTATAGCTCATCGTGAGCATCGGTAACGTCGTCATAAAGCTTTTTGGTTCTATCGAATACCAATTGTCTTTAGCGACCGACTTAATGTTTGACATTCTGTTCCAGATATCGCATCTCCGGTTCATCTTTGTTGGCAGCAATGGATCAAAGCTCTCTAGTTCCTTCTGCTAATCAACCTCCATCACACCTAGATAATGATGAAATTGAGGGTCCGAAAGAAAATCTAAACAAAGAGAAGAACAAAGGTAAATTAGATTATTCCTATGCTCAAGGAAATGATGTAAAAAATTCTCGAGTAGATGAAAGAAGCTTGAGAGGGCAGCCGACTGTTGATATAGCAGAAGTTTTGAGGCGTTGGACGCATGCCTTACAACGCATACACAAACAATCACTGCAATTGGTATGTTGTTTTGTGCTGATAAGGAATTTTGCTCTGGTTGATAACGACTTAAATTCTGTGGGAGCGTGTTTTATCATTGTTCAGGCTGGTGATGATCCAGTCATTTCTCATTAGTAATTGTGTGCATGAACCTTTTTTGTGGAATGCAGTAAATGCCCCCCATTTTGTGGTGTGCAGGCTTAAGTTTGAAATAAATTTTGATTAGGGGACATGGTGATTGGTGAAAAATGGGTATCGAAAAATTGAGCGATTTATCTACCCACTTTTGGTAAAACATTGTGGCTATATGCAAATATAGTTTTGGCATAGTACCAAAACAAGCTAAGCCTTATTTTAAATAAATTTGAGGTTTCCCTCTTGAATACTTTTTCTTAATTTTATTTAATTCAGTACTGCATTTATGGAGAGGTCCAATGTAACCAAATATAATAAAGTTCATATCACGTCATCCCTTGTCCCTTAATTGTTTTACCTTTGACCTATTTCTCCTATTCTTTGCAAGCTACGCCGACTCTCTTCGTACGCTTCATATCTACCAGTCATGGTAAAATATCAAGTGTTATTGCTTTCTTTCTTGACCTAGATGCACTGATTTTGTAGAGGAAGTCTATTCTTTCACTCGTACCATGTATCTTTATAACAAAGTGTCTTGAAATCTAACTCCTTTTTATCGTTTATGTTTGTGAAATATTCTTACTTGCACAGTCAAAAAGCTCCTGTAAACTTAGCTACGTTGATGTGAAGATTTTTGCTCACTTATATTGTAATATCATTTCTCATCTTTAAATTCATCTACAAACAGCATACTGATCTTTATCACATTATGATTTTCCTAGGCAAAAGCCAATGATGGAGAGGGTCCAGAGCTCCTACGGAGTATGCATAATGGTGGTACCAGTAGTCATGCTGAGTCTTTGGCTGCAACACTTGCTGAACATCAGCAGCATCTGGATAGCATACAGGTGAATAATGAATTTATTGACCTACGCACCGTGGTCCTATTGAAGAGGTTAGAAGGTCAATCTAATGTGTGGATGTAACTTGAAACTTTCACCAGATGGTGTTAACAAAGTTTCGAGTGAAAACCTTCTTAGGCTTTTATTCTATAATTGGATATAGTGGAGTGGCTAAGTTAGATGTCTCCTATTGAAACTTTTTCTTACAAGTTGGTTTTTTTGCAGGTGCTAATTGATCAACTAAAGGATGTTTCCCCGACCATACAGAATTCAATCTCAGAGCTTACAGAGGAAGTTAACAGTATATCGTCCCATCTCCCCCCTGTGAATAAACAGCATGGTAGATTGAACTCGCCTATCCAGGCACAGGGCAGTGGAAGGATATTGGTATTTCTCTCTTTCAATTTTATTCGAATCATTTTCTGTGGAACACAATCTTATGATTTGGCTGAGCTTCTCAGATTGCTCCTGATAAAATTATTTTAATGGCCAGGAAAGTGGGATTGATGATTTTGCCGAGATGACCTCAAGATTATCATCTTTGCAGCTTGAAAAAGCATCAGCTAGCCCCCCTGCTTTAAAATTGCCACCACTGTTTAGCTCCACTCCAAATTCTTCTGGAAAAAGTGGGAACAAACAAAAACGACAGACCATACCTCAATCCAATCAAGTGGAAAATATTTCTGACAAGAAGTCTGTGGAACAGCCTCTGTCAAAGAGTAATATTGATAACCCACCACATGGTTTGTCTTTATTCTGCAGTTCCTATGTTATACATGCATGTTTTAATTACGTATTCTTTATGTTAGAGTTTATTATTCTATTTGTATCTGTTTCTGCAGATGAAGATCATTTTTTCCCCGAAAACTTGAAGAGATCTGTTAGAGAAGCTGCTCTTTCATCTAAATCCTGCAACTTGGAGTCATCCCAAGACAGCCATTCTGATGATAGCTCTAAGCACTTCTTTGTACCGCTTCCATGGAATGGGTTTTCCAGTTTTGACCGAGAGAAGAAGCCTAATTCTCTGAAGAGTAGACAATTATTCATACCTCAAGCAGATCCTTCCTTGCTTGAGGCTTGTGCTCCAGACAATCATTTTGGGAGCAAGTATGATGGAGTTGGCTACATGTTAAATGATTTGGATTCACTCGATGAGTTTGATGGTGTCAACGGCTTCCTTTCTGCTGTTGGTTCAAATTCTTCAGTTTCCGATGCGCATAGGTCATTTTATGACATGGATGTAACTCAAGATCAAGTTTTCTCACCTCCTTTGCTAATAGACACATCACTATTGGCAGATACTTACGAGGATTTGCTTGGTACGTTGATGTGAACTTCGTCAGTCCTTTTAGGGCTTTTTTTTTTCTTTCTTTCTTTCTGAAAATATATCAAGCTTGTTTGATAAGTTATTGTTGGATACTGACTTGCTTCTATAGACACTTGACTTGTATGTTTGCCTTTGAATAATTTACCTGGAACGTACTATATAAGCAGGTATAGTGTAGAAATCATTCTTGTAGAACATGGTTCTCAAATGGAACTTTCTGATACTAAGATGGCGCCTCAGGGAAATTATGTATATTCTTAGCTGCCTGTCAGCTAACCATGAGAGTTACTTCATCCTTGAAAAATGATTTTAAATTCTCCACTACCAGAGGAGAAAATGGAAAAAGTTAAAGATTGCAAAGAACTAGTATGCTATGATTCAAATTGCTGCATCCAGAAAGGTGCTTCCATTTGTTGGAATCCAGCTTCTCTTTTGTAATGAAGTTAGAGTCAAAATTTTTCCAACCTCCTTTGTTCTGTGTTAGGTGGGTGACGAGTCAAGTTGCTTGGGGTTTATATAACTTTGTTTTTTCTGTCAAATTGTAAAACTGTTTTTTCTTCCGACGTGCAACAATGTTTAGCCGTTGTTCAACCTTTTCTTTTTCTTGTTTTCTACAATCTTTTCACATTATTACATTTTTATTGTTCGTCTTTACTTGTCTATAATTCCATTGCATTCTGTTGCAGCTCCATTATCAGAGACTGAAACTGCTTTGATGGAACATTGATATCATATCCACCGGGCCAAATTTGCTGCTGTACCTCCAAAGAGCTATCTTTGTGGATTTTATTTTCTTTTATCCAGAACTGGGGAGTCTG
The DNA here is from genome assembly GCA_903798385.1 of Fraxinus cuspidata. Lineage (NCBI taxonomy): Eukaryota > Viridiplantae > Streptophyta > Magnoliopsida > Lamiales > Oleaceae > Fraxinus > Fraxinus cuspidata. Next base: position 9,936 of record CAIGRP010042482.1, read on the forward strand.
GGATACAATAACCTCCTTGCACCATTCTGTTCGTTCCTGCTTTGGATGCCTGCTCTCTTGTTGATGGCATTGTTGTTTGTACAACACGTACTTGTGCTTTTTTGTAGTGGGATGGGTTGTCTGGTCGGCTTGGCAGATATTGGACTTCCCACGTTTCTTGTCCAGAAAGAAAGAAAAGCGGCTAGGCGGAAGATCGGCATCTGGCCTAAGATCAAGTGTTGGGCAATCAAGGTTCAATCTTTTATCTATGCATATTTTGTTCATTTGTAAAATTCATGCTGAAAAACCAATTTATTGATTACTTTATTTTATTAAGCAGTATAAAATCTTGTCTGATTCTTATTGGGTTGTTCATAGAGCATTTACAATTATTTCTTTTGAAAATTCACTTTTCACTTTTACTCTTTCCTAATATTATTAGATTATTTTTGAGCTACTTGACCATTTGTGTACCGATAATTTCTCCATTAAAACCCAAAAGAATTTTTTTTTTTTAAAAACCCTATTACTTTCTACTCATTGCAATCCTGAAACTTTTTCATATCTTTGGAACGTGTCTTGTTTGTAATCATCTTTTTGGTGCAAAATTAATCTATCTATCTTGCTGCAGTTTGAAGACTCCTTCCTTGGAAGCAATGTATAACTGAAGATAAGCTATTCTATTACCCTTTCCTTTATAAAAAGCCATCAAATAGCTTTTTAATTATGTTCAGAAATTCTGTAAGTACTTGTGTTTAACTGACATTAGCTTGATGAATTGAATTTTGTTTAGTCTAGTCTGGTTGTAGCTTAGAAGGTATTGTTCTTTGGTGTTCAGTTTTAGCATTAAAATTAAATTGATTCGAAATTAAGTTAGCAATTAATTTCACATTTTATTTAGAGTTATCTAAAAAGATTTTTTATTTTTATTTTTTAGGTTAATGTTAAAATATGAATTTTGAGGAGTGTACAGGAAAATGTTACGTCATCTTTTTTCTTCCCTTTTTAATCACACTTTCGACCTCTTCCCTAATTGCTTTTAATCCAGCAATTCCGACTAGACACAGCCCACCTAAAGAAACAATCTAATTTTTTCTGAAAGATCGGGTATTGTATATATGAATGTACGTATATACATTCATAGATGAAACATTTTTAACGTGTGAACGAACTTAGTTACTGAGTTCTTTATTACTTAGCTCATGTTCGACTTTCATTATTTTTCATACTCATTTTTAACTGCACATTCACACAATAAAATAGTTTCCACATAAACTCAAAAAAATTTCCGATTTGATAACCCCACATTTTTTCAAAAAATATGATTTTTCAATAATGATTGTCAAACAAAGACTACAAAGAAATTGAAAAAAAATAATGTTTTGAATTGTGATTTTTTGGAGTGTGGTTAAAAACTATGAGAAAGTTTTGGATTTGCTCGTATAATATTTTATTGTGTGAATATGTAGTTGAAATTGAGTATGTAAAAAAAGAGTTTTAAAATAATGATAGTCAAACAGAGGGTTATAATGGCCATCGAATGGGCTTAATCTTTGGATAATGATCTATTGATTTGGTCGGCAGGGTAGAATAAACCATGATAGTTACTTCAATACACTGGACAATTTCTTTTTCCTGTTCTTCATTCTGAAAATTTATGTTTTAAGTGTATCTTTTTCTCGTTGTATAATAGCTATTGGTTTTAGCAGTAATAACTATAATGGTTGTTTCATGAGATTCAAGTGTTACGAACTTTAAATGTTGAAGATTCATATCTCAAAAAAGAGTAATTTATCTTCAAAATGATGGAATGACAATTCATTATTCCTCTCTCCCCTCTGTCACACTCTTTCATAAAAATTGAACTGTCAAATTTCATTATTTCACATAAATTGTCACATCACCAATACTTCATCATCATAATGATAAATAATATTATTCCTCAAAATAAGATAATCTGAGAGAAGAATATGTTGACGATTCAATTCATATGTGAGTTGGAAGAGATTTATAGTTGCACTATGGCTGAAGCAATTGTATAGATAAATGTCAAGAATAGACCAATCAAAGTTTATCTTGGTGAAGATCACAACTAAATTTGAGTGTCGATATACATACACTTCATGTGATCAGCATTTGTTGACAAGTCATTTGTGGCTTAAGTGGTTAGTCTCATTATGTAGATATCTTTTATTAAAATATGTTTGGTTCGATGCTTAGATGTGATAAAAGATGTCACAAGCTCATTTATTCTCATAATTTATGACGTGGATTACTTGTAATGATAGTCAGTATGTTAGTTGTAACTTGATAGTTAGTATTGAAATCTCGTTACTCAAAATTGATTACCTAATTTGAATAACATCAAAGGTTGAATTCGTGTTATTAATTGATTGTGTATGCTATTAGAATTGCATTCTTATTGTGAACGAGTTAATTGTCACTTTCATTTACAAGGATTAAGATTGTTAATGTGAGAAAAAAATCTCTCTTTTGATGGAGCATGTTTTATGTTGTGAACTAGTGATGCACAATAATTTTTTATTACTTTTTAAATATTCTCTCACATCTCGAGGAGATTGATGAGTAATGGCTTTTGATAAAATGTGCTTGGGAAAATTCATTTTGTTTAAATTTTCTTTATAGCTGTTGGCCTCCGAAGACTGACCTAAATCAAAACGTGTATCTAGCCCGTGCAAAATTCAGATTGGATCACCAAGGTCGGTTTGGACCTATGATTGTCGTAATTTCAGGAGGGATAATGATTGCACATTTATTACCATGCTGTTAAACCACCCAATCCTCCAATTAATACTCAACACCTGACGTCAGCACCTCTTTATTTCACCAATCATTTGTTATAACTTCTTATCCATAATCAGTTCATCATTCTTTGGTGACACAACATGTTCGACATCAAGATGATATGATGAGAGTTGATTTCATTAACTAATCAATGATAAGATCATTGGCACACTTTTTAAGATCGACACCGTAGTTGATTTGACACTGTAACTGATTTGATTGACAAGACACGAGTCCTAAAATAATAGATTTTTTTCCCATAAATAGAGAAAAACGGTCCCCTCCAGAGGAAGTTTTACTAACTTCATGACTTTGATATAAACAATATCATTCTCACTTCTTCTCTTGGTAGAGTGATTAAACATTTGTATTTGAAGGTCATTATTAACTAATAATATTTTTTTATTACTTAAAGTTGCTAAAAAATTATCCTTACAAATTTTGACGTCAACAATAGCCTTACGTCTAGTCTTGCTCAGTCTATAATGGTCAAACTCGGTCAACCAAGTTAAGGTTGGTCAGGTTGGACGACAAGAAATTTATCGATGTTTTTCATATCACAAGATGCATCATAGGTTTTATGTGACATTTAACACTCGTCAGATTTATTACCAATACACAATATGCCTAAATGTGAAAAAATAAAAATAAAGTTTATTACAAATTGAATATCATGCCAACAGGTTGGTTGTCCTGCCAGTTGCCACCAACATTTTTATGAGGAACAATTTCTCAATGTAATAATTAATAAAAGTCATTAATCAGAGATAACATTAATAAATCGTCTTTAATTGTCAACACACGCATATATTCAATGTCATTTCTTTTTCTTCTTGTTATCATTACTACAGTCCAAGACTTCATTTTGAATTTGTGACTCTATTGGCCTTTTTAAATTATTCTTTTCCAAATAAAGAGTGATTATTCAATATATAATATACATATATTTTCTTTAAGAATCTTCAAGAACTAGAAAAAGATAAGAGAATTACCAGGGATTCCACATTTGACTTTAATAGGAAAAATTGTACTATTGGTCCTCAACTTATTTTTCTGTTAACAATTTAGTTTTGAACTCTTAATAGGAGTATGTTGATCTATGATAAACTGCGATTGGACATATTACCCGACTAATATGTTCGATTCAAATCGACTCAAGTTGATTTCATTTGGAAGTCGAGTTGATTTTAGGTTGCCTTGGATCTTATTAGAAACCTCGATTTAGGGCGCTTTTTCATAGTTAGCAATTAGTTTTTCATATATAAAATATGCATGAAATTAGACCGAATCGACTTAGGTCAAGTTGATGAATTGGTTGGGTTTGTTTTCGGATTGAAATTTCATACAATTCAAAAAGTCGTTTCGATGGTTTATTCCAATCAAGAATTATTTAAAGGGGTTAAATTTACTGATGGTCACCCAACTTTATATATTATTGTCATTATGACCAATTAATTTGATTTTATTTTATCATGACCACCTAATATTATATTTAATGTGACAATGACCACCTAATTTGATTTTATTTCATTATGATCACTCAATTTTATATAACATTTTGTTACGACTACTCAATTTATTTTCACTACTTTTAAAATGGGTAAAACGGTAACTTTGCATTATATATAAAATAAATTTTTAAAAAAAACTCATTTAAAAAAAAGTTGCTTAAAAAAATAAAATAAATAAAAACTTATTTAAAAAAGGTTTTTAAAATAAAATAAACACTTATTTTTAAAAAATATTTTTAAAATAAAATAAAAACTTATTTAAAAAAACGTTACTTAGAAAAAAATAAATACTTATTTAATGAATAGGCTTTTAAAATAAAAAAAAATTTATTTTATATTTATAATGTAAAGTTTTTATTTTACCCATTTTAAAATTAATGAAAATGGTGAAAAGAAGTTGAATGATTATGATGAAATAAAATCAAATGGGTGACATTGTGAAATAAAATCAAATGAAAAGTCATGACAACACTAATTATAAAGTTGAGTGACTATGATGAAACAAAATCAAATTGAATGATCGTGAAGATAAGTATAAAATTGGATGGTCTGAAATTAACCATTATTTAAATCTTTGTTAAATAATAAATAGTCACTACTGAAGACCCCTATAACAGAGCAATAATAGATTACGATCTGATGGTGCAATGTTATAGACTGGAGTGTGAAGAAAGTGTGAGCATGCGACATAAAACGCGTGGGGAGTTATCCAAACACGAGAGTTATGAGTGCGAGTCAGTATCCCCATAGACACTTTCTCATGCTTCCCTACAATTGACAGGACTTTCTCCACGCGTACAAGGAGGCGCGTTCACTCTTTTCTCTCTAGTTTCCATTTCTACCCCTCCTTCCTCCGTGCTAGAGCCCAAGAAGAAGAGAAACCTGTGGAAAAACGGTGGGTAAACCTGACAAATGTAATCATCTGGTGAAAACCAAAAGTAGGGAGGGACCGGCAGGGCTGTGTTGATTTAAGGTTGAAATTTATGAATGAAAAAGATCTATTTTTTTTTCCAAAACAAAGAGAAAAAAATCAGAAAAAAGCTATAATCCAAGAAAATTAAGCAAATAAGCACATCTTGAAGAAGGGAACAGCCACCAGAAAGATAGATTTGCGTTCTTTAACGCCATCACTGCTTTTTTTTTCCCCCTTTCTTCATCTCTTCCCTTCACTTTGGGCCTATTTTCAAGATTTTAATCACTGACCCCTAACAAATACTCAATCTTTTCTCTACTTTTACTTTTCTTTTGCTGTATTTTTCATCAAAGCACTAACAGCTATACTTCATGTAAGCATCAATGAGGCATAATTTTTAGACTTTTTATTCATTTCTACATATGTACTTGTAAAGTTTTCCACTTTAGGTCAGCGTGTATACTTGTATAGCTATACTTGTTTTGTGTATTTTGGTATTACTATTTTGACACTTTCTTGTATGTGATTCTTGATCGATAATGTTTGCTGGGTTTTGTAGATCATGCCCAGATCTTGTTACTTGCCGATCTAGCTGAATTCTTAATTGGGAATCTTTGTTGAATTCGGATAAAAAGAAGCTGGGGTAAGTTGGAATTATGATTTACTGGGGTTTCTCAGGGCGATTAGATCATGTAGAAGTCAATGTTGTAGAAACTCATTCTAATATTCTTTGTAAAATTTTGGTAAATTTTAACTTTAGCTTGTTTTGTGAATCTGGGTTTTCACTATTTGGTATAACAGTGACTTGCGATTTATATTAAATGAGAGTGGAGTTGATAATTTTGTGGGTGGACTTTACACATCCTTTCTTACTATTAAGGAAGGTTGAATTTTTTATTGGTGTTTCCTTGAGTTATGAGAGTAAGTGTGGCTTGTACAGTTCTTGCTGGTGTGGTTTTTTCTTCTCGAGGATTCTGTTTATTTTCCTTCCTTTCTTCTCTTAAATTTTACAGGCCTTGGGCTGGTACAAATGGAAGTATGTTGATCATGCATGTTTTCTTTTGGTGGTGGAGCTAATACTGAATTCAAAAGGGGATTATATCCTCATTGAATAGCAGCAGTGGTAGATTTTTTTTTCCTGCTGATAGGGTTGCTGCATGTTTTGTTACATCTTTCACTGTCTACAGTGTGCCTTCTGGTATTTTGATTGGTATGCACGGCTGAGTTCGATTGAAGAACATTGTCATCTGTAGTTCTAAGCAATGATTAAAAATATACTCAATAGGCTTCCAAAGAAACAAGCTAAGATAGCTGAGAATCGTGAAGGAGGATCCTCTGCATTCTCTTCAAATGCTTTGACTAATTCGAGAAGCACTGCTGGTTCTCGGTTGGGCAATTCAAATGCTGCATCTCTTTCGGGGTTGAATTCAAATTTTAATTCTGGTCTCAATCATGGAAATAAAATTCCTGATGCAGTAAGAGTCAACGGTAATGCAGGAATTGTACCATATGAGGCACTTCCTAGTTTTAGAGATGTCCCAAATTCAGAGAAGCAAACCTTGTTTATCAAAAAGCTGAACTTGTGCTGTGTAGCGTTTGATTTTACTGACCCGACAAAAAACTTGAAAGAGAAAGACATCAAGCGGCAGACATTGGTGGAGCTTGTTGACTACATCACTTCTGCCAATGGGAAATTCACAGAAACTGTTATGCAAGAGATTGTAAGAATGGTATCCATAAATTTGTTCAGGACACTTTCTACTCAGCCTCGTGAAAACAAAGTCTTAGAAGCCTTTGATTTGGAAGAAGAGGAACCATTGATGGATCCTGCCTGGCCTCATTTGCAAATTGTCTATGAATTCCTTCTCAGGTTTGTGGCTTCACCAGAGACAGATGCAAAGCTGGCCAAGCGGTTCATTGATCACTCCTTTGTTCTAAGGTTATTAGATCTTTTTGAGTCAGAAGATCCCAGAGAAAGGGAGTACTTGAAAACAGTTCTGCACCGCATATATGGAAAGTTCATGGTGCACCGCCCGTTCATTCGAAAAGCAATCAATAATATATTCTACTGGTTCATTTTTGAAACTGAGAAACACAATGGAATTGCAGAGCTGTTAGAAATTTTAGGCAGTATAATAAATGGATTTGCACTGCCATTGAAGGAAGAGCACAAACTTTTCCTTGTTCGAGCTCTCATTCCGCTTCATAAACCAAAATGCATACCCATGTATCATCAGCAGCTATCTTATTGCATCACTCAATTCGTGGAGAAGGACTGCAAACTTGCTGACACTGTTATTAGGGGCCTATTGAAATATTGGCCAATCACTAACAGTTCAAAGGAGGTTATGTTCTTAGGTGAACTCGAGGAAGTCTTAGAAGCAACTCAGCCTCCAGAGTTCCAGCGGTGTATGGTTCCATTGTTCCGCCAGATTGGGCGTTGCCTGAGCAGTTCACATTTCCAGGTTGGTTGTTCATCCAAGTTCTTTCAACTTGTTATGAGTTTCTATTGATTTTGTATGAGCTACTTTATGCTCCATTTGACTAAGCCCCGATGTTTATACTTTCATCTGGCTTTATACCATTAATTGTTTTTCTACTAATCATTACTGACTTGGGGGTTGCTTTGAAAAATTGAGCACTTTGAATTCCTTTTGACTTGCAGTCCATATTTATATAGAGGGAATGACTGTATATATTGGTACAATTTAAAAGAAACTCCCTTGTGGTTATTGCCTAATAAAAATATTCCATGCATCTCACATGAAGAATTAATATGCAAACAGTAAGCTTCCATTAGCTAGCAAAATGTTCATTGTTGTAGAATTTCCATGTATATAGTCTATTTTTTGGTGCTATATCCTTTTATGCTTGAGTCATGTCCTCTTTTTCACTTTTTAATTAAATTACTTATCATAAAAAATTATGGGTTTGTCCACAGTTGGCAAGGGATGTGTAAGGTGAATTACTTATCAAGTGGTGACCTCATATATACAAGGCATGCTTTGTTCTCACCCTTGAAATTTTAAGGGGCACAGGTGCAACTGATTATTCACAGCAGGGAGGCAAAAAGTGTTAATTTGTATGGCAGGCTTCCCTACTGTTTTAGCTTAGGTTATTATACGCGTGGCAATAGAACTTGAGAGTCACAATTTTAGACAAAAGCTACTCTGAGATGTGGCATATTATAGTTAATTAGACCTCCACTTAGAAAATAGTACACCCTCCAATCTCCATCCTTGAATGGGCGACCTTATATCTTTCTTGGGATGTCCAGTAATAGTAACCTCTTTCCAAAAATAGGTAACATCTTTCATCAATTATTTGATGTGATTTCTGAGGATTTATTTTTGGTTTGAGGTATAGACAAAAGAAACAAAATTTCTATATGATTTTTTGTTATATAGATTTAGGAAAAACAGTGATAAGGTATCTAGGAAAACACATGGATGAGTGACCCTGTTCCTTTTTCAGGATGTCCTTTAATAAAACCTCTTTCCAAAAATAGCTATTATCTTCCCAAAAATTGCTTATGATGTGATTGTCAAGGATTCGTTTTAGTTTTTAGGTTACAAAGAGAAGAAACACCATTTGGATGTGATTCATATAGATATAGAAAAAACACAGGGTAGTGCATCTAAGATATTGGTGCGATGAGTGTTAATAAAATGACTTTCTCTGAATATGTTAGTATTATTAAAAGCTGTGATGCTCAGACTCTTGTTTCCCACCAGCATACCCTTGTCCACATGAAACAGGTATGGGAGGTATGAAATATGGGGCAGAGACGACAATTTTCAAGTTGACACGGCAACCTAGGAAGGGGTCTTCGTCTTTTCCGTCCTTGGGTTCATCATCAACGGCATCTTCGTCTTTTCTGTCTAAGAAATCGTTTTTGTTGCTACTCATCATGGATATCATCTCATTCTAATTCGAGTCAGAACCTTAAATTTCGAAGTGCGAAAAAGAAAAATAATTTCGATTCAGGGGTGATATAAGATTGAAATTGATGAAAATTTTAGGGAATTCTATAAGTTCGAAATGGTGGAGGTTAGATGGAAATGGACAAAGAGAGAGACCAGAATGTGGCGAGGCTCGTACGTGCAGTTTGTGTATGCTTCTGGAGATTATTTTAATTGAAAAATGATTATTTTAAAGTATGTGCTCTTACAAGAGGGGAAATTTATTATTTAAGTGTGCGCTTAACTTCTGTTTGAGCTTATATTTTCAATAAAAAAAATTGTATTTTGAAATAGTATTTTTTGAGAATGTGTGATTTAAAAGTAGGTAAAAAATTTAGATTTACGAGTGTAATTATTTTATTGAAAAAATAATTGTATTTTGTAATATTATTTTTTGAGAATGTGCATGAACGTGTGCCAAAAGATTTGTGGAAAGGAATTGGTTGATTAAATGGATTTTTAGGACCAGTTGCTGCTATTGTAATTAATTATGTCATTTCTAACTTTTATTTTAATTTTGTGCTTTTGTCATGTAAATTTATGCTGTTTTTGGTGTTTTAGATTTTTAGTATAAATTTCTAGTTGATTTCAAGTAGCCATGTAAACGAGCCGAGCCGGCTCGTGCACTACCGGTGCAAAAAATGGCTCTGGCTTTTTTGGCCCGAGTTAAGCCAATAGCTCGGATGAAAAATTGAGGCTTGGCTCGAGCTTTAGGCTCTGGCTTTACCGAGCACAAGCCGAGTTGGCTCGTTTTTTTTTTTTTAATTCATGAAATTCTAAATTCTTTTTAATAATGTAAATTGTGCGATTAATACTAATTATATATTAAAAAAAGTTACAATCCTCCTTTTTTGGGGCTAAGAATGGCCCGTAGGATCACGGACCAAAACTAGCCCATCACACGAACCTTCCCAATGTGGCTCGTTGAACCACACAGGCCGGCTCAAGCTCGGGCTGTTGCCCAAAAATGAGGCTTGGCATCCACGAGCCAAGCCGGATCGGGCTTTTTTCTGTACGAGCCACGGGCCGCCCGAGTCGAAGAGCTTGATTGACATCCCTAATTTCAAGTGACATGTTTTATTTTTTAACAATTTGCTACTTATTATTTAAATTTTTAACACCTGAATTTTTGGTGAAAAAATTGAAATTTGAAAGACGTACCCATGTTATTCGGAATTTGGAATATTTTTAGCCATGTCCCTGAATATTACATTTTAGAAAATGAAAGATCTGATACTTAGATACGTATTCGTACCCGATATACGTACTCAAGTTCGAGAATTATAGACTAAAAGAATGATCATGAGATATGGCGAAGGTACTAGGATTCAATTTTTTGTTACTACTAGTTTGATGTCAGTGCAATGCACGAGTTGTGTTATTTTTTAAAGTAACGTTAGTGTGTATTGCGGTAAGGGTTGATGTAAAATATGTGTATTAGATTAGATGAGCAGAACGAACTTAATTTAATGAGGTAAATTTACATATAATGTTATTAATAAAGTATAGTTACGAAGCATCTGAAGAGCATGAGAAAATAAAGTAAACTTTAACGCATATATAAAATAATTAGCAAACAAGAGTTAACTGTATGAAGGACCTGAACAAAATGCTAGAATTCCGACCAGAGATGACACCTCGTGGATCTCCCTTGAGAGAATATGATGTATAAACTAAAATCGCAATGTAATTGCAAAGCAACCAACAAGAAATTAAAGAAACATACTCTATGCTTTTGATGGTAAAAGATTCAAAAAGGAACTAAAAAACCAGGCAAGTTAATGGAGGACATACGCATGGTCGAAGTCAATAGCCAACTTGATCAGACGATCGATGGATGCCCCTTGAAAGAGTACAACTGCCATAAGAAATATGACTCTTTTTTTCGTGTTCATGATTAGGAAATTAGAATAAAATAGAATCAACATGATACCGTCAATGTGAAAGCTAAACAAAGGAACAATAAAATGAATACCTCTTCATAAGGAGGCGTAGAGAGTAGCCAAATGATTCAATGCATCAAAGGTTTGTCAAGAATTGTGATGGTAAAAAAATGTTCACATCCTGCAAAGAAGTACAAGCTATTGTTCATTTTTGCCGGTTAAAACTCAAATTATGTCACGATAGTCAATTACATGAACCATATTCCCAAGCCGGTGTCTATATTAATCAGCAAAAGTTTTTGAGGTTGGCTGCACAACATATCATGTGATTTAAAAGAGGCAATAAAATTTTGTGCACAAAAAAGTCATTTTCAATATCTAATGGTTAGAAAGGCTCAACAAACATATGTAATGATGAGACAACTGGAATAGTAAAATATATCCAAATTGACCAATCAAATATGATGGTCTATTGATAGATGAATAGGATGAGAAAATCTTCCGTGGTAGGTCATCAAGATTTGAAATTATAATTTTCTTTTTTTTTTTTTGCTATTTTTTGGATGTAATAGTTCGAACCAACTTCAACATGCACCAAAAGAAACACCCACATTCGATGAAATGATGAGTACTTGTAAAATCTTCTTGCTCAACATAAGCAAGCATACAAAAAAAAAAAAAAAAAANAATTGACCAATCAAATATGATGGTCTATTGATATATGAATAGGATGAGAGAATATTCCTTGGTAGGTCATCAAGATTTGAAATTATAATTTCCCTTTTTTTTTTTTTTTTGCTATTTTTAGGATGTAATAGTCGGAACTAACTTCAACACACCCACATTCGATGAAATGATGAGTACCTGTAAAATTTTATTGCTCGACATAAGCAAGCATGCAAAAAAACTAATGGATCTAACAAACTAAAAGACAGATAGATTGAGAAGCCATCGTCAACTAATGAACATCTCCTTCAAGCATAAAAATGAAGCCTACCAGTCAAACAACCTTGAGTAGACAATTTTGGCAAAAGCAGCTGTTTTTGTGTCTAAACATTTGGTGATGATTTCATCACGAGTGAGAATTACACGTTTGCAGAGGGCGTCCTCTAACTAAAGCCTTCTTATATCACCTACAAAATGCAGAACTTTTAAAATTTGAATCTTCTTAATCTTAGGATGTAGTAAGAT
>CAIGRP010042485.1:0-32941 GCA_903798385.1 Fraxinus cuspidata
TTTATATGTTTATGATATATATAGAGAGAGAGAGAGTCCTAGACTTGTTCAAAGTCTTAAACTCCAAGAAAATATTGTTAATGAAGTATTAGAAATTAATTGAATTAAGGGCTTTAAATCTAATAAAGACTCAATCTTTGATTTTAAAAAAACTCATAAAATTGAAAACAACTTATAATCTCAAAGAATTTAATAACCCAAAGAGAAAAATTTCTTCTTGAATTTTCTCGCAATTATTTTCTAATTTTTATAGAAAGAATTTCTTCCCCGCTCAATGGTTAATACACACAAACAAGGAAGAATACATAAAGTTAATACATTTTTCTCACTTTTTTCTTCATATTATTTGTGGACTTTCCCTCTTTCTGTTCGTTTGTTTCTTTACCCAGAGTAAATAGTTGTGGTAATATATTACTCATGGATTATAACTCTTAGGGTGTATTTGATTTGGGAAGAATTCCATGGAACTTGGAAGTAAAATTCCATCTTCCACCATTTGTCATGTTTGATTGACATAATTTTCTTGACAATTCATTTTTCACTTTTTACTACACACGGTTCCAATTCCTTGCTTTCGTGGAAAATCAATTCCTTTCCAGTTTTTTATTTTTATTTTTATTTTGTCAATTGGAAAAAATTCTATCAACAATGGTAAAAATATTTTTCTATTTCATTGATAATTTTCATGCAAAACAAAGTCAAATGATTGATATTCGTTATGGTAAATTTTTAAAATTTTTTTTTGACAATTGGAACAAATTGTAGACCAAATGATAGAAAAAATAATCACTTTCATGGACAATTATCATAAAAAATAAAATTAAACGGACACCAAACTTTCAACATTTTTTAGGTGGAAAATTATACCAATCAAACACAATTAATTACAATTCCCAATAAAATAATTTCTAGGCAATTCAATTCCCTATAATTTATTTTCTTTTCACCAATTTTCCACCTTTGCAATCAAACGAACCCTTAATGAATAGAAATAAAAACAATGGAAAATGTTATAATATATATTTTATATAATAATAATTTAATTAGTACCTGATTTTTGAATAAAATNTGGACGAGCCCACGAGCCGCTCATTAATAAATGAGCTAAGCGGGCTCGGCTCGCCAACGAACCAGCCTGCTCGGGCTCATATTTTGATTCACGTTAAATTCACGTTTTCGTGTAATTTTCTCTTTACCTCAAATCTGATTTTTTTTATTTTTTTTGGGTATGGCCCTTCTTTGGTCCACATCCTGCTATTTGGTGTTGTCAATATAACTTGATAACCTTATAAAAGTTCCTTGCTGCTAACTTACACTCTCGGTGAAATAAAAAGTTATTTTTTCTGTTTCATCAAAATCAAATATCAATTTAATCACACATAAATATTGTTCATTTGATATTAATTATTACTAACCTGACGTTTTCTGCAAAACCTATCAACACATTCTCTTGATTTTTTTCTCCCTTGTGTGAAAAAATACCCAACATAGTCACAAATAGCAGAATATTTTCTACAATTCAGTCACATATGGCTCATTTTAAGGACAAACTCAGGCATAAACTTCCCAGTACAAATCATTAAAAACCCCAGCTCATTTGAAAGCCAAATCAACCAATCTATTTTAACAAAAACAAGTTTATTATCTCAAGAAAATGTGATGTTTACATCGTAAAACAAGATGGATCTTAATTTCAACCTTCACAAACTACATTTTTATTTGATAATCCACCTTAAATTCAAAGAAAGAACACAGCAAAACAAACACAACCCCTTCAAATTTTAATCAACTTCCTCAATCTTAGGACCGGCTCCGCCACCAGTGTTACCGGAGTTGGCATTCCCGTAACCAGCTCCCGGCATGTCACTGCCCATAGGCATGTCTCCGGCACCACCCTGGTAAATCTTAGCAATAATAGGATTACACAAATTTTCCAAATCCTTCAGCTTATCCTCAAATTCATCAACTTCAGCCAACTGATTCCTGTCCAACCATTCAACAGCCTCGTCAATAGCCTTCTCAATCTTCTGCTTATCTGAGGAATCCAATTTCCCTCCAATTTTCTCATCTTTTATAGTATTCTTCATATTATATGCGTAATTCTCCAGCGCATTCTTAGCCTCCACCTTCTTCTTCAAGGCCTCATCTTCAGCCTTGTACTTCTCAGCATCTTGTACCATTTTCTCAATCTCTTCCTTACTCAACCTTCCCTTATCATTCGTGATCGTGATCTTGTTCTTTACACCTGCAGTCTTGTCCTCAGCCGATACATTCAAAATCCCATTAGCATCAATATCGAAACACACGTTGATCTGAGGCACACCCCTTGGCGCAGGAGGAATCCCCTTGAGCTCAAATTTCCCAAGAAGATTGTTGTCTTTAGTCATAGGCCTCTCTCCTTCATATACTTGAATTAGCACGCCAGGCTGATTGTCGGAGTAAGTCGAAAAAACTTGCTCTTTCTTGGTCGGAATTGTGGTGTTTCTTGGAATCAAAACTGTCATTACACCTCCAGCAGTTTCAATTCCAAGACTGAGAGGTGTTACATCGAGAAGCAATAAATCTTGAACTTTTTCATTGCCTTCACCACTCAAAATTGCAGCCTGGACAGCAGCCCCATAAGCCACAGCCTCATCTGGATTAATACTCTTGCAAAGCTCCTTACCATTAAAGAAATCTTGCAAGAGTTGTTGCACCTTCGGAATCCTTGTTGATCCACCAACAAGAACAACATCATGAACCTGGCTCTTGTCGATCTTGGAATCCCTCAAGCATTTTTCCACAGGCTCCATACATTTCCTGAACAAATCCATGTTCAGCTCCTCAAATCTAGCCCTTGTAATTGTTGCATAGAAATCAATACCCTCGTACAATGAATCAATCTCAATTGTCGTCTGAGTAGTTGAAGAAAGTGTCCTCTTTGCCCTCTCGCAAGCCATCCTTAGCCTCCTCAAAGCCCTGGCATTGCCACTGATATCCTTCTTGTGCTTCCTCTTGAACTCCATCACAAAATGGTTCACAAGCCTGTTGTCAAAATCTTCTCCTCCCAAATGGGTGTCTCCAGCGGTGGCTTTCACCTCGAAAATCCCTTCTTCAATAGTCAACAATGAAACATCAAAAGTCCCTCCACCAAGATCAAAGATCAACACATTCTTTTCACCAGTTCTTGAAGCTTTCTTGTCCAATCCATATGCAATTGCTGCCGCAGTCGGCTCGTTTATAATCCGCATCACATTGAGCCCAGCAATGGCACCAGCATCCTTCGTAGCTTGTCTCTGCGAATCATTGAAATAGGCAGGAACAGTAACCACAGCATTCTTTATAGTTTGCCCCAAGAAAGCCTCAGCAATTTCCTTCATTTTTGTCAAAACCATTGAAGAAATCTCCTCCGCCGAGAACTGTTTCTCCTCACCCTTGTACTGAACAACAACCATGGGCTTGTCACCAGGGCCTGGAATCACCTTAAACGGCCAGAACTTCATGTCACTTTGAACAGAAGGGTCGGAGAATCTCCGCCCGATGAGGCGTTTGGCATCAAAAACGGTGTTTTGTGGGTTCATTGCCACCTGATTCTTGGCCGCATCGCCTATTAGCCTCTCAGTATCTGTGAAAGCAACATAAGATGGGGTTGTTCTGTTGCCTTGATCATTGGGAATAATCTCCACTCGATCATTCTGCCACACCCCAACACAACTGTATGTCGTGCCGAGATCAATACCAATGGCCTTGCCCTCAGTTTTCGCCATCAAAAGTTGATTTTTCTTAAACTAGAAACAAGATTTTTGAATTCTGATTTGTTGGATTGTTTGCGGAATATGGGTTGATTGTGAAGAATATCAGTATGGGGTTGCGATATATATATATCTTGTGGGTGGAGGGTGGGTGCATCGCGGAGGTTCGAGAGAGAGAAAGATTGGGAAGAACCAGATTGTTCTTCGTTGGTTAGGCCAAAAGGCCAACCAGAGAGTTCTGGAGAACGCGGGAAAATACTCAAAACGCCCTGAGTGGGCCGGGTTAAGACCTGATTTATTGAAGGAGCTACAATAATACAATGTCAAAATTAAAAAATTGAATGACATGTGACTTATGACATGATAAATGATTGTCACCTCTCATCAAAATTAAAACATGTCACATCACGCTGCATAATTGGTAGGTCAATATCATATATTAAAATTACATATACAAAATTTATAGAATCAAATGGTGTGTTTGACCCACGTTATTTTGGAAAAATGTATTCTGAAATAGTAGATTGATGGAGAATGTGTGGTTGAAAAAGAAGGAAAAGATATTGATGTGATGAAAAATATTATTTTATTGAAAAATGTGTGGTTGAAAATAAGTAGAAGAATGAGAATAAGAATTTTAATGTGTACCAAACAGAGGCTAAGTAAATATACTTCTCAAGGCTTAATGTCTCTAAAATTAATTAAAATTACATATACAAAATTTATAGAATCAAATGGTGTGTTTGACCCACGTTATTTTGGAAAAATGTATTCTGAAATAGTAGATTGATGGAGAATGTGTGGTTGAAAAAGAAGGAAAAGATATTGATGTGATGAAAAATATTATTTTATTGAAAAATGTGTGGTTGAAAATAAGTAGAAGAATGAGAATTTTAATGTGTACAAATCCTGGGTTAAATCATATATCATGTATAATTTATTTTTTACGAAAAAAAATTAAAACTTAATTGATTTTAAAGGACATAATTTGTGAGGACCATGTTGATAACTTCAAGATAAATTGACAGAAATAGTACTTAAGATATTTTGCCCCTGCTTCGTTCCTTTTAATTTATTTCGTATATTGATTATCATTTACACTGAAATATTTTATACATAAACTTAACATTTTTTTCTTACTTATTAATCACGCAGTTTTCAAAAAATACTATATTTTTCTAATTATAAGGTCATTACCAAACACGAGCCTAATGACATAAGAGTGACGGCTTCCGAACCTATATAAAAATTTGATGCGATAGATTTTTATAACATTTATACTGGGAATTTTGATCAACAGACTAGGACCTTTGGACTACTAGATCTTCGGAATGTAGGGAGAAGGGTTATGGTAGGTTTGAGAAGTGAAATGGTGAACAGTGGTGGCTTTGATTTTCATTTATTTTTAAAATTGTATTAATAGATTGGTTCAATTTTTAACAGTTTTTCGTTATAAAAAATGGTTCAAAGTCGAAACGTTCACAGGTTCCCATGATCCGAAAGGTTTGATTCAATTTTGCAGTCTTGTTTTTTGTTCACCCTTGTCAACAACCAGAAAAAAGATCAATAAAGCATCATGATCATATTTGTCATGTAATACTTTCTCGTATGTAATAAATATATACAAGACAACTTTAATTGAAAATATATAGGTTATCATGTTGAACTGTCTCATCTAACCACTTAAGTTTTAAAAAACGAGACTTATTTAAATTTTGTTTTTAACGTACTGCACATGCAGACATGATTCAATCTAAAACTTGTAGTGGTACCATATTGAATCAACTCGAGGATATAAATGGACGGTAGCAGGGTAGAAATGGATGCAGGAGGTACTTTACGGAGCGAGACGAGAATATGTTCAAGCTCCGACAGATAAAACAAAAGCAATTGCGCTAAAAACAATCACTGAATAAAATCCAAACTCATCTAGGTAACAACCAACATGAATATGTGGAAGGATAATTGAAGTGTTAATATATATTCTTTCAAAGGTTTATGTGTATTCTTTGAATATATGAACGTCGATCTCTTTCTCTAGCATCACCCCCCCCCCCCTCCTAATGTTATAGAGAGACTATATTTATATTGCATTAGCCGATGTGGTGACCGTTGGATCGGAACTACGTGGTCTTATCTCCTTAACCAAGGTTTCACATCACTGTCTATTCATACAATTAATACATTGATAAAGGGTCAGCAGTCCTATACAATAGGCTGACATACTGACAAACTTTATTTCAAGTGTTATATCAATCACTTCTAAGAGATTTTCGAATCTATTACAAGAGACAACATCGGCATCATGAGCTTCGGATGAGTTTGAGAGTCTCGAATAAATCCTTGGAGATGATTCTCTAAAGGCAGAGCCTCTGCCCTTTCTACCTCTTTATCAGTGCGTCAACTAGCACCACGGCTCATAGTTTGTTCCATCAAGTACTTCGGCCACGAAGTAAGGGCTTCAGTTCGCTGCCCTTTCGTGTTTCAACCTTATGAGTCTTTAGATCACTTTCTACCACATGGATCTGTCTCCCACGTGACCGTCCGCGTAGCGACTTCTCATGGAGCCTCGGATTGGAGGCGTAACAGGTACCCATACCGAATCAACTCAATTAACAACTTGACCTTACGATCTCGGCAATTGGCGAGTTTCCCGGGTTTATAGTAAGAAGGTGCACATCACTGGAAATGATATTTCACCACAAACTGTTTAACAAGGAAACTGCAAAATGGAAGCTCTAAAAACTAAGTTCATCCAGTAAGATGGATTATTAAGCAAGATACATCACCAACTAAAGTAATTAATTGATTAAATTTATAAAAAAAACAAACAATTATAATATAAAAATCCTTTCATGAAACCGGGGTGCCTTCAAACACCGGGAAAATAAGGGAAACCGAGCCCTGAAAATATTAAAAGATTTAACGATTTAAGTTTACCATTTGAAAGAGTAGTAAGAAAATGAGAACAAGCGAAGAATAGGAGGGCTTGCGTCGACTCATTTCACCTTGAAGAAGAAGAGAACTACAACGGTGATCTCAAGTCTCTCAATCTATATCTATACCTAATAACTCCATCCATTATATATATGTCGTTCATGAGAATATTAGGACAAATTTATAGTAGGTCAATTCGTGGTCGAAAAAAGAGAAAATATGTATTCGCTAGCTATGCAATGCAACTTATGAGTGAAACAATTAAAAGGGAAAATAGAAACGGTATCATAAATTGAAGAAAAGCTACGCAAGGCTGAAAACTAGAATTATTCTTATTCTATAAATCTATTCCTAGTACTTAAGTAAACAATAGCCTGTACATAATCAATTGAACATAAACAAAGAAAAATTGAACTCCATTTTTCGCCATCAAAATTGTATCATTATCTCATCAAATACATAGCTAGCCTCCTGCAGGAATCATATCATATCCTGGTTTGTTTTTGGCG
The DNA here is from genome assembly GCA_903798385.1 of Fraxinus cuspidata. Taxonomy (NCBI): domain Eukaryota; kingdom Viridiplantae; phylum Streptophyta; class Magnoliopsida; order Lamiales; family Oleaceae; genus Fraxinus; species Fraxinus cuspidata. The sequence continues at coordinate 7,178 of CAIGRP010042485.1, forward strand.
AAATCTGTATCGATGACTTGATTGATTGGTCGAACCCAGCATCAGAGATGGAGCTCTTGACAGCCTCAGTTTCTTCTTCTTCTGATTTTCTTCATCGAAATTGGATTTGAGTTCGTCCTCAACATCTTCTTCAGACTCCTCGCCAGCATCGAAGCTACAACAATCTTGAGACGAGCTACTATTTAATTCATCATCACTTTCATATACTAACAGAATAGACTCAATCTCATTGAAATCTTCAACCTCCTCGAACTCTTCATCCTCATTACCATCGTCGCCCAAGCCTTCTATAAACGGATGATTCAACAACATTTCTGCTGTCAATCTGAACATTGGTTTCCTGACAAAGCAACCCTTAAGAAAATCCCTTGCCTCCTTTGATATATTATTCGAAAAATTTGGCAATACGCACCCTTCTTTGATCTTACGAAGAATATCCTCTGCATTTGATTCATTTTCCCCATCCCAAGGAGGTTTCCCGGTTAACATCTCAAGAACAATACACCCAAATGCCCAAATATCAGAGGGAAATTCTTGCACATTATCCACCACAGCCTCCGGAGCCAAATATTCCGGAGTACCCCTCAAATGAGGCTCCAATTTCCTCTTCTTGTTCCCCTGCGCCCTCTTCGCCAACCCAAAATCCCCGATTTTCGCCCTAAACTCATAATCCCCGGTTCTTCGGCCACTATGAACAAGTAAAACATTATCGGGTTTTAAATCACAATGAACATAACCAATGCCATGAATATGATTTAACCCTTGAAGTATAGACCTTGAATATACCCTAACTTCGGATTCAGACAATCCATTGCCACCCAATTTCTTGATTCTATCCGATAATGTTCCACCAGAACCATACTCCAAAAGCAAATTATACGCCATCACACCATTCTCCCCGATTGTTGTTTCTTCACCTATACACCTAATTATATTAGGGCAACCTTTGACATTGCTGTAAACCTCCCTCTCCTTCTGAATTGAACCAGAAACAGAAACCTCCGCAGATTTTACAGCCATCACAGAAGGAAAACAGCTGTATTTTGATCTGGGATTCTTCGAAGTAGCCAAATAAACACGCCCAAAACCCCCTTTTCCTATCATTGCACCCCTAAACCATGCAATCCCATCTCCATATTTTGGTGAACCTTTTTCTTGAACCTCTTCTTTTCCCTTCCAATCCATTGTACCTTCTCCTATATATACTCTATACCTACTTCCCTAATTTTCTTGAAACTGGATCGAATACAATCCTGATTTTGCAACCTGAAATAATTCAATTGGACGTTTCTGAAAATAAATGAAGAACCCTATTAGTTTACTGAGTTTGTTTTGCTCTTTTGAGGCTAACGATTAAGAAAATTTAGTTTAGGGCTTAAAAAGAGTGGGGTAAAAGAATTAAACAGGCGCGTTTCTTAGGAGGACATACAACGAAAACAAGTTTCTATTACATAACGGGAATAACGGTCATGTGAAGCGTGGGTGATATCTTTTACGAAAAGGATAACCCATTTTGGTAAACATCAGATAATATTTATTTCTTTACAACAAGTGTGCTACAAAGAATCTTCATCTAAATTATAAATGTAATAACCCTCTACGGAAGTCACCTCTAAAATGGATTTTATGAGCTACCTAATCCAAGATGATTAGAAGAAGATAACCAATATCATTCTAAAATAAATAGTTATGTCTTTTACATCGTTATTTACATTATGTCACGTGGCATCACACTATTAGATAGTTAAAAAAAAAAAAACACATTTCCAGTCCACAATTTTTGGAAAACAAATGGGATGTCAAAATTGTTGTAAAGAAATGAATGTAATTTAGCATTATTGTGCCTTTCACGAGCGATTCAAGAGATTCGAAAAATGAGAGTGCGTTAATTTTGCTATTTTTAGTGAAAATTCTAAAATTGAAAACAAGCGTTTAAATATAATTAAAATTTTTTGAAAAAATAAAATAAAATTAAAAAAAAAAGATTTTCACATCCTTTAAAACTAGAAGAGTGTTACAAACACGGTAGGCAGACTCAAATATAGTCCTTTATGTGATATTCTCATCTTATATAAACAAGGGAAAATTATGGAGATGGTGAGATGTTAAGCAACGTTACATTTTATCTAGGTAACTTTTAAAAATCAATCTTCTACTTTACACAGGAAAAAATGATATAACATTTATAAGATAATTGAATTTCTAGTTCAACTTAAAAAAATTATCGCAATTCGGAGTTACAGTTGAAAGTTATGCATGTGTAACTAAGAGACTAAACTTGGACGAAAATTGTAAACTAGGGACCAAGATATTAAAAGCTAAAGGACTGCGACCGTATAAAGTATGACTAAGGCCACAATGAGGCAAATATTTTCCTATTAGTCTCGTTGAGGCCGCAGTAGCATTGCGTGGCCTCAGTGAGACATGTGAGAGACAGCTTAGCTTTTGTTTGATTCCCATTTTTTTAAAAGTTCATTTTCAACACATATTCTCTCATAAAATAATGATAAATGTAAATCTAAATTTTTTCATATTTTTTAACCACATATTTCTCCAAAAAATCATTATTTCAAAAATATTTTTCCCAAAAAATGGTTTGCAAACAGAGGCTTAGGAAATCTTAAGGTACATCTTAGATATCAAAGAAAACACATCAAATTTCATTTTTTAAGGAGAAATCAAAGGGAGGACTCAAGAAACTCATGGGAATTCAAGTATAAAGATGTCCAGGCTCTTGAATTGCAGATTGTTGAAATTCATTCTATCTTCTCATTCTTGAATTTACTGGTTGATATCTATGTCAACTTATTCATGTCTTGATTTTTGCATCATGTTTCTTGGCTAGATTATTTGTTAGTATGAGTGATATAGGTAATTTACTTCTACTCTTGTCTTGATTCAATATTAGGGTTTTCCATTAAATAAATTGGGTTGAATTGACAAGATTGATTTATTTTCATGTTTGCTAATGAGAATGGAATGACATTATATTCGTTGCATGTTAAATCGAGAGACTACATGTTAGAACATCCAATCTTCTTTTAATGAATTTGTTAATAAATTGAAAAAGTTTCTACTTATTAATGCGGTTGTCCTATATTCTTATGTATCACTTTTATCAAATTATTGACCGGCAGTTATCAAAACATAATAGGTTAAGCCCACTGTGCCTAGTGTTTTGATCTAGCATTCTTAACTCTTTATTAATTAATTGCTCTTTTTTGTTTAATTTTTATTTTTCGGGATATTATTTATTATTTCCTTATTCTGTTTTGATGATTGGCCACCATTAGAGAGTGGTTGTGATTTATATTGATTACAAGAGATTAGTTATAAATTAACACACGATAATAAATAATATATGATTTAGTAATAGATAGAGATATCATTATGCAATATGAAATCGTTATGTGATACCTTTGTGAACTAATACATATTTATATGCTCGCAAATTAATTAAAGATAAGTATAGGACCAACTGACATTGAGAAAGGTTATCAATTATAATTGGATAACTGATTTTCACATCTAGCAAGAATTTATTATAAACGGATAATTGAAAATTAAAATAGGTTACGGTGAATACAAGATCCTAGTACTTATGTGATTCGATTAATTCCAAGTTTTGGTTTGCTTGTTATTCGTTTAGTTTAGTTGATAATTAGATATAGTTAAAATCAAAACTCAATTTATTAGTTGTGTGATTAATTAAGATTAATTTTAATTAAAGTTAATAAGTAGATAATCAATCATACTGTGTTCGGCGCTCTACTAATTATTATATTACTTAATGGCCATCCACTTGCAAGATAAAAATCAACGATACATACCCCTACGGGGGTGGCCGATTTAATGGAGCAGGTGAACGCGGAGGTCAAATGTCACGAGTTCGAATCCACTGCCAACACTTCTTCGGTCGAGCCCGTCGCACCCGACTTACTTAGTGCGATTTACCTCTCATGTGTGGTTTGCGAGATACTGCACATGGAGCGGGGTTTACCTAGTGCGCACTCACAGTGGTTGGGACTCCGCTAATGGGTAGCGGCTGCAGGTTCCTACATTAACAAAATAATAAATAAATAAACAATACACAATTCATAGAATTCTTAACTTTTACTTACTTTTTAATCACAAATTTCTTGGAATCCACTACTTGTAATCACTTTTAAGTATTGACAAACATGTGCTAAAACTTCATTATAAGTTGCGTGACCATAATCGCTTTCGCCAACCAGGCCATGATAATTTTCTACTTAAAAAGTCAAATATGGGAAGAACTTTATGAGTTTTAGATTCATGAACCTGAATATTTAGTCTGGTTTTGTAGGATTTGCTCATGGATCTAGTTTCAAATTTGACAAGGAAAAATTGATAGGCTGTTCGGAAATGGACAAACCCAACAACTGTATTCAACATGGACCTTACCCAATTATAACAGGCCAGTTTAAGCCTCTAGTTGACATTTGACACTAATAGCACTTAAGCGATGTTATTAACGTTGTGAACACTACCTACACTCACGAAAACGTGTCCACTTCACAATGCTTTAGTTACTTGTATATTTATGCTTTCTTTAGTTTATCATTCGAAATTGTTACTTCTAAGAGTAGTATACTATAATAAGACAATACTTTAAATGTTTGAATTTGTTGATCTATGAGTGATTAAGGTATCATTCGACGTGAGTAATTAATGTATCACTCCATCTTTCTTCGATAAACTCGAATGCTCATCATTCTCGTCAAATAGTTTGGCATTCTGTATACTGACGACATTCTCACCTTAATAATTGGTGGTTCAACATTATCAATCTATAATTCATTTGAAATGATATTCTATGATAATAATACAATTTAATTGCAGATTTTACATCGAGGATGAAAATGAAAGAGACAAGAAGATAACTAACCAATCATGCTACTTGAACAATTTTTTTACAAGTTCACACTTGACAGGCATCACATCTATCAATTTTAAAAATTATTTTTTAAATCAACAACACAAATCTTGACAACACAGAGATTGTCAAACTAGTTGTCAACAAACTTTGAAAATTACCATAATGGAAGAACATTGCCTACTTAGAGCCCGTTTGGCAAGATTTTTGAAAAGTCAAAAACCATTTTTGAAATTAAAAAGCTGTTTTGGAACATGTTTAGATAATTTTACAAAAATGTTTTATCCGACTAAAGAGCATTTATATAGAACATGTATAAGATGGCTTCTTCATAAAGCTCGTCTACAAGAAGTAAAAGCAAACAACAACAAAAAAATCCTGCCAAACGGCCCTTAAGTATTTTAAGAGAGTTATAAAAAGGAAGTGAATACAAGCAAAAGACACACTGCTCCAAGTTTTTTCACTATGGAGAAAAGAACTAGTGTAGAATATGATTAACCTCTGTATTTCAATACTTGGGATAATGCAATGCAACTTCTGGCAAACAAGGAACAAAATGGAAGCGCTGATTTAGCAATGCATTCCATTCTAAACTTGAAACAATGAAAATGGAAACTAAAACAATAAAATGAATTGAAGAAATGCTACAAGTTAGCAGAACACTAGAATCAATCTAATGCATCAATTCCTAGTATATTTAGGTAAAGTATAACCTATAAACCATCAATTGAACAAACCAACAAAGCAAAATTGAACTACCTATCTCGCCATCAAAATTGATTCCATCTTGCTAGACACCTGCAGGAATCGTATGAGAAACTGGATATCGTCGCTCAGTTCTTGATGATATTGATGGTTTGATTGGTTGATCAAATCCTGAATCAATGATGGAGCTAGTGACACCATCGGTTTCCTCTTCTTTCGATTTTCTTTCGTCAAAATGGGATACGATTTCATCCTCCACATCTTCTTCAGACAAATAGTCGAAGAAATCCTCCCCAGAATCAAAGCTACAATAATCTTGAAATGAGCTACTACTTAATTCATCCTCACTTTCATACACTAACAAAATAGATTCAATCTCATTCAAATCTTCAACCTCCTCAAATTCTTCAGCCTCATCCTTATTGTCGCCCAAACCTTCTAAAAATGGATGATTCAACAACATTTCTGCAGTCAATCTAAACATTGGTTTCCTCACAAAGCAACCCTTAAGAAAATTTCTTGCCTCCTTAGATATGTCACTCGGAATTTTTGGCACTTCGTGCCCGTCTTTAATCTTACAAAGAATATCCTCTGCATTTGATTCCTTTTCCCCATCCCAAGGAGGTTTCCCAGTTAACATCTCAAGAACAATACACCCAAATGCCCAAATATCAGAGGGAAACTCTTGCACATTATCCACTACAGCCTCCGGAGCCAAATACCGCGGAGTACCCCTCCAATAAGGTTCCAGTTTCCTCTTCTTGTTCCCCTGGGCCCTCTTCGCCAACCCAAAATCCCCGATTTTTGCCCTAAACTCAGAAACCCTGGCTCTTCGACCACTATGAACAAGTAAGATATTATCGGGTTTTAAATCACAATGAACATAACCAATGCCATGAATATGATTTAACCCTTGAAGTATAGACCTCGCATATACCCTAACTTCGGATTCAGACAATCCTTTGCCACCCAATTTCTTGATTCTATCCGCTAATGTTCCACCAGAACCATACTCTAAAAGCAGATTATACGCCATCACACCATTCTCCCCCATAGTTGTCTCTTCACCAAAACACCTAATTATATCAGGGCATCCCTTGACATTGCTCAAAACCTCCCTCTCCTTCTGAATTGAACCAGAAACCGAAACCTCTGCCGATTTTACAGCCATCACAGACGGCAAACAGCTGTATTTTGATTTGGGATTCTTCAAAGTAGCCAAGTAAACACGCCCAAAACTCCCTTTTCCTATCATTGCACCCCTAAACCATGCAACCCCATCTCCATATATAGGCTCACCCTTTTCTTGAACCATTGTATCTATTTCTCGAATATCCTTGAAATTCGATCAATAACAGAACCTCACAATTTCTCACGGAACAAAACAACCCTATTAGCTAACTTGAGTTCTCTCTTCTATTTCTGGGGCTGTTTAGGTAAATATTTACTTTAGGGCATAGATAAATAACAATCTAGGTGAGGTGGAGTGGGTGGGGTGGGGTGGTGGGTGGGGGAGTTTCTTAGAAGGAAATACGACGCATAAAGGAGTTCATCAGTAGAAAAATATTATAACAAGAATAACGGTCATGTGTGATTTCTTTGGGCAATTGACGAGTTGGAATAGTCAGAGACTCGACGCTGTCATACGAAGACTGCTATTACAAGTCAGAATCTGAATGCATTTTGCCAACCCATTTTCTGCTTACTATTCAATTAAAACTTACTTTTCACTTATAAGCTAATTAGCCAAACGTTCACTGTCTTAGCTACCCATGGTTGGTGTCCTTTTATAAAAAGTCAAATGGGGTAATAACTTTGGAAAGGTTTTAGATTTATGAACCTTAGTAGGTAGGTTGATTGGTTTTGAAGGGTAAACTATTGTAAACATTGAAGACTATAAATAAATATTCATTCGATAAAGTTTGTTGAGATTATAAGTTGGTGAGTTACACGTAACGTATGGTTAAAAAATGCATTTATAAATAAAGTTTGTCTCGCTTATCAAAGAAGCTTTCTAAATCATGGGCTTAATCAATTTTAAATTTTTAGACGATGACGTTCAATTTAATTGTATCAGTCAAGAGAAAATTAGTAAAAATTAAAATGCTTAGAATTGTCATATGGGATGATAGGGAATGAATCCCTTATTTTGTTTCTACGCTAATTGAATGGGGTGGATGAGAAATTTGGGCACATGCAGATGTTCTGTAATCCAGATCATGTACATGTTGACGGTGGATTATTAATAATTTTCACTATTCGGAGACCGCTCGTTTTACAAGGGAAGGAAAATGTTCCAACACAGCCACATGTTTTAGCAAATTTTGGTTTTTAAGTTAAGCCTATAAACAAGTGGTGGGTTCAAGGAAAATGATGGCAAATACGAGAATAGATTTTACATATTCAGCACGCAATATTACATATTTTTTTTCTCAGTACTAACAATGCACTGTACAAGTGCCATCTCTTGAAGTGACATGAGACTCAATTTAATCAGCTGGCAAACATATGTACGGGTGCAAACAAAGGATTTTTAACATATATTCTAAGCTCGATTAAAAATTCAATATCTATGCATGTAGCAAGTATGTCTCCATGAATCATACCTAACTCCAGCTAGTAACTCTCTTAAAGTTCTACTTTGTTCCCTCACAAAAGTTTGGAAACATTTTTTATGAATTTGTTTTCTGGTAGTAGCCCAAAAAGGCGAAGCAAAAAATGAGAAACTTCAAGTTTCACCAATGGCACAAGGAATGCAGGGAGGGCTTTTTGATTGGTCTTGAGGCGTAATTTTTTGTAAACAGTGGTCGTGAAATGCATGTCCGCAGGGAAGAACAGCAACGGCCGGTGAGACAGCAGGCTGATGTATTGGACCTTCTGGTGAGAATGAGAGATCCCTCTTGCATAAGAGGCAATTTTGTCCTGATGGCTTAGGAGGTTCCTCCAAACCTGCAAACGTGTTTTTAACAGTCAGTTACTGGACTAAAATTGCCATTATAGCGACCCATTAAAAAAATAAATTCTGCCGGTTTAGCATAACATAGATCTTGTGCGTTTCTTGTACAACTTAGCTAGCATAAAAAGAAGAAGTAAATGAAGTATATCCGACTATCAGCTCACTTATCTAGAACCTCACATAATATTATGTAAATTGACAATCAAACTGCACGGAAGTTAATATACTTGCAGCCACACAGGTTTTCTAAAGTACGCTAATGAGTAATGACATGTATAAGAAAAAGTGGGGCATATTACACCAAAAAAGAAGAGAGTCTCATGAACTTTACTGAGACCAAGCCATAATCAAGATAGGAGCAAAACAACTCAAGCATAATAAAGTGGGCTGGAATTTGAAAATAACAAAATTACATGATAAGCTTATGGAGGACAGTGTCCAAGTCACAGCAACTACACAAATTTTTTAAAATAACAAAACTACCCAGATCAATTATGTCAAAAAGTGATTGCAAGTGAAAGGGATAATTCAGATACCTTGCCATTTTATATGAAGAGGAGCAGCAGGAACAGGTGGTGGAATACACTTCTGTTGGTAAGATCCAGAATGATGTTTAACAGGTTGAGGAACTATCTTCCTGCGTTGAACTAATGAAGCAGCTGGAGAATTTTCAGTAGCTCTTCTTTTAAGAGATGGCCGACAAAGAACATTAGAAGCCTGACTTCGGAAATCTACTTTTGCAACTGGAATAATAGGACCTGTAAAGTACCAAACTTACAGCCATCATCACGGGATGCTGCTCCTAGAAATTATTAAATGCATATCAAAGTAGAAGCATAATAAATACCTTCAGCATAATCAGCTTTAGGAAATTCCTTAGACAACTGAGTTGGCAAATGAGATTGTCCTAGATTACATAAAGAAATGATTAATTACAAGCGAACTAAAATCATCTTCTCGTGAAATATGAAGCATAGTAAAATTCATCTAATATCAGTAAGGATTTTCATTGTAAGTACCTGCAGTAACTGAGAGTCCACACGGATTAACATGAGCAGGGAAAGGGCCTTGAGGAGGGACTGGTAAAAAATAAAAGTGATCTCAGTCACACAGAAGTCGGCATATTGTAACAAATCCAATATCAATAAATATAGCACGGGCAACAAGTTGAAGGCAAATACCCATGGCAATTGGATGTCCAACAGGCATTTGAGGAAAATGAAGCAGTTGACAATTTTGAATCTGATGCAGGTCACCTGAAAAATATTACCAAATACTATGTGAAAATTGAAACCAGAGCAAAGGCAACATACTCTTTGCCTGGGTTCTGCCCTATTGCCCTTGCTTTTTCATATGTACAAGAGAATTCTGGCACTTCGACATTTTATCACCATTATAGTACATTTGTAATCGGGTGGATGAGACACCATAACTTGTGTTCCTGATAGCTCTTCAATAGAGGTTACTGCTTGCATATGCCAGATAAATTCTTTGGACACAGAATATTTTGTCCCAGTCAGATTTATATTCTTCCTTTTCAAGGAAAAAAACCATTGCCACATGTGAATTTCTTGTTAATTGAGGGATACACACCTTCAGAAGCTCGAGCAGCAGCCAAATCATTGGGTAGAACGCCTAGCCTCTTAGGGAATGGACCCCCTGCAGCAGATTGGAAAGTGCTACTTCCTGGAAGTTGGAACCCAATTCTCTCAGGAATCATACCATACCCACGGGCTTGGACAGAACAAACGTTATGACAAGAAGGTAGTTGACCTGAGGAAAGTAGCCAACAAAAAATTGCATCAATTTATGTATTTATTGTCCTGAGGTAGTAAATATATTAATGTTACTCATCAACTCAACAAAACTGGATAGCTACTTGTAGAAGACCTTTAAAGACTGGAACTGTGGCTCTATTTATAAAACATTACAGTCTTATTTGGGCTCTACAACATGAATCCGTCCTATCCGTCGCCACATTACTCTGGTTATATAGACCTTTTCAATGGACCGATAAGGAAGTTAAAATCACTGTTACCCAGCTTTTGAGTGCAATAATGATATTGATCGACGCAAATGGAAGGTCCAAATAAGGTATATGCCTTACCAATTGGTTGAACACTAATTGGAGAGGGATTGACAACTCCTGTCACCCTTCCTTCTGAAAGTGCAATGAGATTTTCTGCAAATAAAAGAAGACAGTTCAGAGAAGAAACTACTTGCTAACAGAAATTAACAAGTTCATAGTTGGCATTTGTTGATTTATGGCATAAAAATGTTTTCCATCCCTTATTGACTAAAATTTTATTAGTGATAGTGGCCTTGATCAACACTCGTGCAAATAAAATAAGGTAGAAGACCTTACCAACTGGTTGAGCCCTTGTGGGAAAAGGACCATTGTCAACAACATGACCTTCTGAAAGTGGAACCAAATTTCCTGCAAAGTTCAAAAGAGGACATTTTGTTGAAATTGTGAATAAGAGACATACAATAATCCAACTCTCTTAACTCTTTCTACACAACAAAGACACAGAAAAAAATAATTCAGCATGTCATTTCAATGCCCCTTTGGTATCTCGAATCTCTTTTCCTGGACAGAGACAATTGACTCCATGGATTGAGGTTATAACTTCACAGTTTGTTGTGAAATAATTGGGGTAAATTAGGGCTGGGATTTCCGTCCTTTCATGTGGTATGGTTATGGGTCCCCAATCTTTGAAGGTGAGGTTTTTGGTTCCCAACCTATTTAAATTGCTCAATCTGGATTCCCAAGTGATTAAAAACATAAATGTAAATGTAAAAATTGAACGCGACTTTCACATCACTTGTAGCTAGAGGGAAAAATTGTCGAACCACTTGCATTTGTCTCCAATTCAACTTAAAGTTGCATGCGATTTCAACATCTAAATTGACAATTTTCTTCATGTGGGGACCCACAAATTTACAGATTCAAATAGGTTGCGAAGCCCAGCCCTAATTTACCCAAATAATAGCATGTAGAGCCTCCAAATTGTTCCAAGGAAATATGCAGAAATTACCAAAATGGTATAGATGTATAAAATTGGGCGCAACATTGGAACACTTGAGCCCAGAGTGGATTTCAAACTCAGTATAAAAGATGCAGAAACACTGCTGATCTTGAGTTGTTTTCTCATTAAAGAGCAGGTACGAAAATCTTCAGATTGTTTAAAGCTGTGTCCCAATCTTTTCCTTATCATTTATATACATTAGTAATATTTGAACATTTACAAAGTGTAGTAGACCAACATGATTGTGCACTTAATTGTTTGATGAATGTGAAAAAAATCCAGTATCTCAACTAGCAAATAAGTAGGAACAAGAACTACTTCCCTGCCCATCTTTAGCTAAGAACCTCCAGCATTATAGATATACAAAGACAGGAGGAGGTCAGTACACAGACAACATTGACCCCAAAAATTGCGAAGTAATGAGTTCAATACTAGATTGTGAAATTGAAAAGCAAGCTTTGGAGTGACTGACCTAATTTAGCATGCCTGATGGAGCTTCCTTGATTCCGGAGACGATGGAAATTCATGAAAGACTCTGATGAGACTCTCGTGGAACTTTCCATATAGCAATTCTGTTGCTGGTGTGGTGTTAATTGATTCGGAAATAAGGTAGGCACGGCTGATTCTGACACCATTGCAGACCACCTAGTACATTCAGGATGGGAAATGAAAGTGCTGCCAAAAGGCGTCAAGGACGGAGCCATATCAACTTGAGAATCCAAATCTCTAGCGCTGTTCACAGAATGATTAGGATGTTTATCAGCTTGTATAGACAGAAAAGTGTGGAGTGGAAGTGACTTTGGCCAGGTGTTGTGCCCTCTATCGATGCCAACATCATTACAAGTGAAGATCTGGCCACTCAAATTGCATGATGAACCTGACAATCCCCCAGCACTATTTTGGAAGCTTGTAGTTCTACCAGCATATTCTGTACGAATCAGAGGGTTTCTTGTAGTTTGTCTAGCATGACAGTTGTAATTGGAAGAATCAACTTCGTCCAATTTATTGGCAATCTCCCGGGTACTAAATTTTCTCCGGAATTTGGTTTCTGGATTAGCTCCAGTTCCAAGCGTCAGAAAACTTCCATCATTTTTTCCTGGAGCACCGAACTGATCAAAGTTCTCATCATGCTGCAAAATAGATGCGCTAGCTCCTAAATTAGAAAAGGTTCCACTTATCTGTGACCTACTAAGGCTACTAGCTTTGGGTTCTCCTACCTGTGTAGTCATTGGATGATCTGTGGCTCTCACTGGCATGAATTTCATTCTAAACTCCAGGTGCTGATTGTCTGTGGAAAAAACACCTCCATTCATGTAACAATTTGTGGTGTTCATATTATAACCATCAATCAACTGTCGGAGATTAGAGACGTTGCTTCTACAATTGATCAAATCTGGATTATACTGGTGATTTGATAAGCCATTGGGGTTAACAAAACAATCCATCATAATTTTTTCAGTATTGCGGTCATGTGGGTAAGACAGACAAGTTCCTTGAATGTCATCTAGAGAAGAATGGGTAAAAGGCAGAGACGTATATTGAAACGACATAGGGTCAGACCCAGAAGTAGTAGCACCACAAGTTATTTTACTAGTAACAGAAGCTACACTTGGCCTACTGGTGACTGCAAGATCGCCATGTCTTTCTAGCGGAGAACTCAAGGCTGGTGGATTGCCAAATCCCATTGATTGTTGCGACCTAAATAGATTATCCAGAAAGAGTGATATCAGCATTCCAATTACAAAACAGATATTAAGTGTACAAATAACAGTATATGAGTATGGTAAATGGAGCGTCACTTAAGTCTACTAATTAAAAACTTCCAATCAATGACCAAAGAGTATTATGCAATAATCTAATCTTTTTGTCTTCTTGAAAAGTAATATTTCAACCATATTGACTTAAGAAGGGGAGAAAAGCATCATAAGCAAAGAAACCCATGCAGAGGTAGTAATCGCGGTGAAAGACGAACAATACTCTTGATAACTGTGAACCTTGATAAATAAAGAAGAAAGAACTAACAGCGTCCTCACAATTAAAGAACCAATACTTTAAAAGAGAAATTAAAAAATAAAACTAGAAAGATATGATACCAGAAAACACTCCAAGCACTTCACTATTACATTGCTAGATAAACACCAACACGAGCTATGGCATTAAGGACAAAAAGATAAAAATGGTTACTCATCTTAAAGGCATTTCCAAGACTAGTACAGATATCACTTGAGTTTTTACCAAGCAAGGGTTCCCTCTTCCATAAAGCTAAAAAGGGCTAACCGTTTAGATGCAAGAGTAAGGAAAGCTAAAAACAAAGGGTTTGAAAAAGTAAATGTATGTGCCAGATCCAATTGATTAGTTCAGGTTTTATATATATATATATATATATATATAATCAAACTTGTATTTACAAAATCATACACGCACCTTTGCATATATTCACGCATTCACGAACCCACATATGATTATAACCTTAAGTTAGCCCATGTTTTTAGACGAAACAAGAATCTTCCTCCACATATGTACAACACTTTTTCATAAGCCAAAAGTTTGGCAAGGAATTCTAACTTACAGAGACAACAATCAATATTTTTCACCCTTTAATTGATGGAACAGCCATGAATACACATAAAATATTCTTTAATAGACAGTGAAATGACAATGATAAATAGTAAAGGTCTATTAAAAACAGAGATATAGAAATACTAGATTCATAAATGGGGCACTTAAATTACAATCACTACTATCACAACCAATTTTTTGCAGATAATTAATAGCTTAAAAATAAATTAGAACATCGACCACAAATAAAAAAAATATTATTCCCATTCAAAAACAGCTCTAAACCCTTTATTACTCCATCACAACAATCCAAAAATTACCCATTAACAAAGCTCAATATATACTGCCATAAAATGAAAAAAAATAAACAAAAAACCTAAACATTTAATCAGAAAGAAATTATTCACCATAACATCATCGATCAATAAATAAATCCAAATACAATATTAGTGTGTCTCTGGGTGTAAAATCGACAAGGTCTTCTTTGGGGGTTTAACGAGGGTTTAGTTTTCGTACCAGTGGATGAAACTGCGAGATCCGTAATTTGATTTTTGATCGGTGAAATTTCAAAGCGCTGATACAAGAGTGTGAGTGCTTAGAGAGAGAGAGAGAGCGTTATAGAGGGTGATGTGTTTTTTGGCGCTTAGGACGCTATTGAGAGTTTTAAAGGGTTCGGTTGTGGGTCCCATTTGTTCTTTTGCAGGACGACACGTGGGACAGATTAACCCATTTGGGTGGCGGGGCTCCGGGTGACGTGGCATAAATTTATATCCTCACTGACTGTGTGGTGACGGACCAATGGAGAATGTTGTATGGTTTCATTTTAGTGATATTTTATTCATTTCGGTGAACCTGGAGATCACGGATGGCGTGAAAATAACGCAGACTTGGACAAAATGGAGATTTCACACAATTGAGTTTGAAGGTTTTTTTTGAGTGAACTCCTGTCCACGTGTCGATCTAGATTGATTTCCCGCTTTCTGATATTAATTTTATTTTGCTCATTTTTGTATTATTTTTCTACTTTGAATTAGAGGGAATAATAACTTAAATATTGAATATTCTCCATTAATCGAAAAATCACCCCGACTCGAAAAAGTATTAGGTCGAGAGTCGAAATTTCAGTTAACGGTCAAACCGGCCCAAAAAATTGGAATATAACAATAAATACAAAGTAAATGTATGAATTGTTCAACCGTACTAATCAATATACACACTCAAGACACGTTTGATACACCTATTAGGAGAGAGATGACTCGGGGAGGATTACCTTCACCCTCATCCGATTTAATAAGTCGTGTTGCATGTGTCCTCGAAATTCTTAAGGAAAATGGTTTATTTATTATTTTGAATATAAATCGTACCAAAAAATTAATTGGAAATTTCCCTAAATTAATGCAAAAATTAATTTTTGAACTATCCTAGTTATTACACGTTTGGTACACTTTATAGGATTATGGGAATAAGGTTAAAAGGGATATGACTTCTTTATAGATTAATTCATCATTATCCGATATAAAACGGCGAGCCATGGGTGTCGTCAAAATTCTTAAAGAAAAAAGTTTATTTATTATTTTGAATATGAAGAAAATGAAATGTTACCAAAAATATTAATAAGAAATTTCCCTAAATTAATGCGGAAAATAATTGTTCAAAAGTTTAATCATAAATTACTCATTGCAATTTGGTATAACCTTATGGGATTGTGGAGAAAAGATTAAGATAGATAGAACTTAAGAAGTATTAAATTCATCCTTATCATGTCTAATGCGGCGTGTCCCCACAATTCTTAATGAAAATGGTTTATTTATTAATTTTTGAATATAAGGAAAATGAAATGTTACCAAAATATTAATTGGAAAATTCCCTAAATCAAAGAGGAAATATTTAGAATATACTTTTCATTTTGACTAGTAAAGTGTGTAGTTTTAGCACGTATTTAGTGCTCCAACAAATGTTAAAATATACATATGACGTTTTATAGGTGAGATGAGAAGGATTGCACAAATTCAAATGGATGATGACATTTTTCACTTTCCTCTGTTGTTTGCATTTGAAGTGGAGGAAGATTAGATAACGTTGAAATTGAAGTGAGAATATTGTCACTTAGCCTTAAAAGGAATAATGCTTCTTCACTCACAAATGATCAAATAATATGAAATTATTAAGTCGCAGAGTTTAATCATTATTGCCCTGCGAAGTTTCAAAGTAAGGTCGTCGCAGGGTTGGAAGATGGATAGTTTAGAAATTTGACACTTATAATTTTGTTTTTGCCCATTAGAGTTCTATTTTATCGTTAAAAAAATAGAGAGATTAAAGAAGATGTAGGGGGTGATTATTCTCTTGTAAACCTTTTTTTTTTAATTATTGTGATCTACTACGGCGATGGATGAGAACGTAGTCTAATATTAAGGTGAATATCTATATTTTTTGTGTGTTCTTGTCTGTTGGATAATTTATGCATAAATTATATCCTTTTAACCAAAAACAAGTGCATGCAAATACTAATGGAGTAATGGCTGACCGAAATCGTGATATATGCATAAAAAAAGGTAAATCACGACTTACTCAAATTTAGAAATTCAAATAAGATAAAATGAAATGAAATATACGAATGCAAATCTCCTTAAAACAGATTCGCCCCCTGCACGTGTTAAAAAGATCAACTAAACGCACATCTCCCAAAATACAATACTTCTTCCAAAATTAATATATCACAATATTATTTTGTCACGAGAATCAACACTTGATTGTATTATTTTAGAACGGAAGATATTGAACACGATACTCAAAAATAATTTGAGAAGAGAAAAGAAAAGAATTAGAAATCAATTATATGGAATTGATTTGGAATGGAGAAAATGGAAGTAGGAGGTCCTCTTTATAAATTTTCACGTGTCTCTTCGAATGGTCACATCTATTAGCAAAGTTAATTTTAACCATTAGATCGCACCATTTCATATTTAATGGTATAGATTGCACCTTATCAAATTGTTACACTCATTCCGAAATAACATAACTCTTTGATATGTACCATTTGTATTTGAAGAGACGACTAGTTATCGCACCAATTGGACACTTTCCAATTCACACATAAATTTATTCCAAAATTCCAACATTGTGTCTATTTCCTTATGCGATTTTGTTGATCTTTATGACAAATTAAGATTTATAATTGTCAACAATGAAATGATGACCAAAGTTCATAATAGTACAATGGACAAGATTTAACATTTTCTTTTAATAAAATAGTTCACTTTAATTATGACGTTAGAAGAACAAGGCACTATGTCAACAGATCGATTATAGTATAGTTGTATAACTGCATGAGAAGTAATCAAGTCAACACGTTCTACAAGTTTAAAAAATAAGATAATTTCTTCACAAAAATCTTTGTTGTCGAACGTATAGCATACAATTGAATTGAATTGCTCGAAATATTGGGTAGAACTTGACTATCACCTCTCCTATCAAACTTGTGATAAGATTGACAGGCACTCCTAATACAGTAGCTCCAACTGCAGTCTATGGCCCGTGCAAATTGAAACAAGTTTTTTTTTTCATGATATAATTTTTTTAACAAAAAATAAATACATAAATTTTGATCACTTGTAAACTTTCATAGTTCGAAAAAAGTATTTATCCACACGCAGAATATTTCAATTTTTGAATTTTTTTATGGTTTACTTACTATTCTCATGTGAGCAGTAGTTTGATTTGCTAATAATTTTGTTGAATTAAGTAGCTTATTTTACAACTGTATGAATGGCTTTTTGTTAATCAAATAGACAAAGGTGTTATATATTTTAATCACAATACAACCTCGCGTTGTTTGTGCATGTAAATTTTTAATTTTAATATTGTTACGTGTCTATCTGCATAACACGTCACGCCATTATCATAATTTAATGAAACTTCCCTTCTGAGTTCTTATCGAAAATGGACCCAAGTGAAGAACCAAAGAAGGTGGGGAGAAGAAGTTTGAATGGATTCTCTCCAGTTTCTACTATTTTCTGGAAATGTTTTTAACAGTCGTAAGTCGTGATAAAGTCATTCCAATTTTATAAGTCCAGATCGTATAGATTTTCGATTTTGGAGTTTCGACGTATTTTTCTCCCTACAATTTATCTTTTTATGTCTAGTTATCGATAAAGTATTTGAATTCAATTCCCGACAAGCATCGCTTAACTAGAAAATCTAAAAAAATTTCAACAAATAATTTTTCACAGAATCCACAACTTTGATCAAAATCTACCATATTTTTTACCAAAAACTGTCATAACACCTAACCTAACATTGTCCATTCTGTTCTCGAGAACAATGGGGTATGACTATGAGAAATTTTTGCAAAACGCAACCAGCAAATTGAAGAAGAAACTTCAAACCACAATAAAACATTATTACATGCATGCAGCAAAACACTACATTTTTGTACATGATGATGGTCACGGGGGACTACTACATTAAAACAAATACTCAGTAGCAACATTCTTCACCGGACGCGATTCCCACATCCCCATACTAAAGAAAACCTATTCTTGCATGCATATACACAAAAGTTACTGGGACAATGGAGCTTCATACCTCTACCACAGCTTTTTCACTTCTTGAATGATTTTACCTAGCTTGGTTCTTAGTATCTTCTGGAATGTTGAACAAGAACTGAGGCAAAGATGCTATCCTAGGGAGATTAAGCAGCAGTTCTCCAACTGAGTCCTCCCTAGTCATTGATGCCGGCTGTTTGTAACCAGAGGTATCATTGGACTCATCCATGGGGGTAGGTTCATTTTCTGTAGTTGATGAACCAAACTTGTCATCTGTTCTCTTTTCGGGCAAATATACGTCAGGACAGTTTCCGCTTTTAATTTGCGAGTTTGGACCTGCTGTAGTATCTTTCTGAAGAAGGCAGCAAAGAGAATTGACCCTTGACATGAGAGACTTCTCATCTGAGTCAGGCATGTGTTGGATGTCGCTGTCGCTGAACAAGCACTGCTTGATGTCGTCCAGAACTTTGAGGCTTTGCCATTCCTCGCTCGAGAAAGTTTGATAGTTAGAGGTTTTCTGCTCGGATATCCGATGCTCAAGATAGCTCACCAAATCACTCATTGACATAGAGGAGTGGAGACCTGGCGCCCTGATCTGATCCCAGTTCCTGAGAACCTTTAGTTGCTCCATTCCGGCAATTTTAATATCTTCAATGGTCAGCATTTCCCTAGCTGCATATAATTAGTAAAAGGAGTTTCATATTATTAGATAAAAGAAGACAAGAATCTATCTACAAATAAATAGCAAACAAATCCAATTGACGATACTTCTCGAGGCAAGACAATGAGCAACTCAGAAGGCAATGATGTAATTCATCATAATATACTAATATTTTCTATCACCATATGTAGAGCCCGAGCAATAATTGAGCAAAATGTAGTTTACAACCCCGAAGAGAATTGGCGAACAAGTATCAGCAAAAAATGAAGATGCATGGGTCCATTTTTCAGTATTTCATGGCTAGAAACTGTGGGGACAAACAAACACTGAGGGCATCGAAAAAATCTTCTCCAGGATGGAAGATAGTAGAGAGGAGAAAAGGAGTAATCTGAAATATATATTCTCTCATACTCACATATTTTTTTCACCTCACTGTGGGACTTAACGGACATGAAAGTGACGACATAATTATTCATTTTGAAATAAGAAATTTGACATACTCCTACAAGATGAACTTGTCATATTAGTACTTATACATCCTGTCCTAAATTGAAAGGGTAGACTAAATTAAATTGAAGTGAATCTCTTAGGTGCGCCAGCTGGTTTTGGGAATTTGTAAAATGAAAAGCCTAGGGCAAAATATCTAGCTACTCTCCCTGTTACAGATGAGCATGTGCCAGCTAAATAGATTAATGCAATAGGTATAGGTCCAGCTGTCCAAGCCCAAACCCTGATCATCACATAACTGTAAATCTTCCGGAAGACATTGTGTTCTACCACTTCTGAAGTTGTAACAAGATTCAGTGTGCAAGCTTACAAGAGTCTTAAGCTTTCTCATAGAATTTTGATTCGGGGACATGTCTTCTATATTCTTGCCCTTGTCTTTTCCCATACTCCCCTCACACACACACACACACCCACTGGATATAAGAAAGAGCTTTAATTCCTAGCTTGGCAGTTTAGAGTGTGACATCAGTTTTCGTAATCTGAGTACATTGCATGAACTGAGTACACAGGATCCGTACTCCTACTTAGTTGCAGGTAAGGTAGACAATCACAAGCTGAGCTCTGCATCACCTACTCCCCCTCTCTGAAATAAGAGAACGAGGAAAGGGGGAGTTGAAAATCCCTTAAAGAAGTAGTGTTGTGGCCCTTCTCCAACCATAGTATACAAGGGGACTCAGACCACGTTGAACAGGGCCAAAAATCTTCCTTGTGTTCAACAGCCTGATACAATCAACTTCAAAACACAATTTACAGTCAACACTACCAATCCTGTATCACATCTTGATTCTAGTCACTTCTTGTCAAAATGGCTGCCGCCATAATGACCCATACTACTTGGTAGTCAAAACCCCAAAGAAATTCTAAATTATTAAAATATTTCACGATGTAACATCCCAGCAATTTGAAACACTATCAGATCACAATTGAACTCAATTTTTCCACAGGAGGCTATAGAAATAAGGAACACTTCCTAATATTAATATATATCCAGCACATATAAAACTATTATCTATTAAGATTTAATTCATGCATTTTCGGTTAAGTTAGAGGTACCAAGTGTTTGAAACTCTAGTACCAAAATTTTCAGTACAAACTAATTTACGCTTCCTTTCAACTATTCTCCATACTAGGTAAATTAAAAAGGAGCGCAAGGATGATCAACTTGTTAGCCAAAACCCATAAGATCACACCCCTATAGTAACTTCAGCTTTGTCCATCGTTCATTTTTCTTTATTTCATCAAGGCGAGATATTCCAAACCAGGTTTTGATAAATGCAATAATATTTGTAATTGAACGAAAACAAATAATCATGGGTGAAATCTATACACAGGATTAAGGTTTCCATTCTTGCAAGTGGATAGGAAGAGATAAAAGAAGCCCGTGACAATCTCAAACAATTAATTAGAATAGAGAGTATGCTGGACTAGATATACTTCGTTAAGTATTAAAATAGTTCAAATAAGCACACATCTCTGAAACAAAAACACTAAGTTAAGCATACATTTCATCAACAAAATACAGTTCTACCTGAGCTTGGTGATGGTGTTTCGCGAGGGTAAGATTCTGAATGTCTACCAAGAGCATCGTGATCATATTTTGAAGAAGATGATTGAGCTCCAGATGGCGAAGCTGGGTCCCGTAAGTTAGAAAAGGAAGAACTCTCCCCGCTATTCATATCAAACCCACTGTTGTTTTCACTTGGGTCATCAAACACAGAGACTCTGGGTTCAAAATATGGAGAATCCAATGTTATCTCTCCTTGCTGACTGAGAAAGTTGAGACGGGGATCACATTGAACAAGTTTTTCGAAATGCTTTCCAAGCAAGCCTTGTGGGCACTCCAGATAATGTCGCCTGAAATAAATAAAAAAACCCATGTGTATATGTAAGAGCTCCAAGCATAAAGACACAACTAAGTCACCTAAAAAGCCTGAAAGAAAACCCAAAACATACAACCATAGCATGTACGTATATACATTCATACCTCAAACCATATAAATATAAACACTTGTAACCCTAAAATAAATAGAAAAACCACTAAACTTTTGATCTAATCCCAACATTGCATTGATACCATTGGCAGGAATCATCCCATCACCAGAACAACGACTTCAGAGTTCACCCCACTATATCTGCTCCACATACACATACACATGCACAAAATAAATAAATAAATCCTGTTTTGATCTTTAGGTTCCAATCTGGAACTATACAGATGACAGGAGTCCTCATGTAACCAGCAAGTAAAGACTTTAGAATAAAAAAACTAAAGGAAAAAATAAAAATAAAACCAGAGACACTGTTACTACCCTACTATATGCTACAGCTGTTAACTAAATGGTAGAATATTTCAATGAATATTCTTGTACTTTCAACTTTGTTTCTTGCCATGTTGGGCAATCCACCAATGAAACTTAAGCCTAAGAAGAATAGTGAGACATTTTGCACCATGCTACTAATTGTGTACAAAGTGTGTGAAAATGTTCGTTTTCCTACCCTGATATCACCTTCCAATGTTTTGACATTATACTAGCGTCATCCGGCATAGACTTTTCCAGCCTGAGAAGAATCATTTGGGTTTCTGCCGCGAACCACAAATAAACTAGCAGCACACATGCTGATGGTATTTCTTCTCCTTTAATTACACCTTTTGTATGGCATTACACCATCATTTTGCATGTCATATCATAAAGCAATATTCCTTAAGCTAGCACAAGGTTATATCTTTCACACATTCCCCGATCCACACACACCAAAAGAAAGTTATACAAAGGTGGAAATCTTCAAATAGAGGCATTCTTTCGTCGTGTAAACAATTAACTCTACCATTTGGTCTTGCATACTGAGAAAATAACAAATTTAAGGACTGATCTAAGGTTTAAAATACACAAGCACACAGAGGAAATAGAGAGAATTCTTTACCAGTTAGATGTGAAATCATTCATGGCTGCCGGATCACAAAAAGGGAAAATACAGAAATGTAGGCTAAAAAACATAAATTAAGCATGGTTAATTTGCTCCCAACCCAGGCAATACAGAAGACTTACCTATGTATGCTGCCCTGTCCACCAGTAAAATCTGTTGTTGCCTGCCAAAGGGTGTGCTTTCTAGGTTGTGGATTAGTCTCTCTGAAGAAAAGAGGTTGCCTGGCCAACTGCACATCAAAATGCCAAAATTTGGTGTCAATTAATTATTAACAGCGGACACAGTGCAACATAATGAGACTGGGTGAAGTGAGTGGCTATTACCACAACATCTATACACCCAGGACCATCATCAGGGTAATTTGCCTTGAGAGCCATTATATCAGACCATTGAATTTCAATCTTATTCTTCAGTCCCCCATCAAGAACTTCCCACACCAGCTTATGCTTCGCAAAGTAACATTTTGCCACCAAGTCCCCTTCATATTTTGATTTGTACTGCAAATCCAATAAATATTCCAGTAAATATCAGTCAAAAAACTATAATGTTCAATGACTAAAATCCATTATGCAGGTGTTTTTAAGAAAGGTGTGAAATTCGAATCTACCTCCCAGGTCCCAATTCTAAGAACTGAGGCGGGAAAGTTGGAGGCCTTCAGCTTATCAGTAGTACCAGAAGCACCACCTCTCTGTTCCTTTTTACTATGACCATGACTTCCAACTTTGGAAGCTCTAGCTTGAGAAAGCTTTGCTTGAATCAACTCTAAAAGTGATGGGCTTTTTCTCAGTTGCAAACCCAATGGACTGGGCTCATCAAGTGGGTTATATTGCAAAACTGACTCCAGAAAACCTCCCATCCCCAGACTCTGCTGCGACAGTGAAACACAAACAATACGAATATCAAATACAACTGTAAACTCACAATAGTTGTTGATAACTTGAAAATATATGTTGCACACAGATAAAGATCACATCAAGGTGAATCAAAAATCTAAAACCAAAAAGGGGAGAAACTTCATCAATTGTATGATAGCAAGAACAGTGATCGAAGCTTCTAATTTTTCTTTCAATAAAATAGTCATCTTCAAACTCCTAAAATGCTTAATTTTTCACACCCTAGCGTGTTTATTAATTACAAAACACATTCAAGCCCAAAAGATACAGAGACACGTATATAAGCATATATACTGCAAATTTAGGAGAATAAAATACTTTGTGACGCTTGGAGAATGGTCCATGCTCTTCTTCCAAAGGATCCTCCATTTCCATCTTCACCATCGGCATCTTTTCGCTCTGTGAATCCGGGTTTCCGTCTTTCATTAAATGCACCATTAAAACCAAATACAACTCCACCTGTTTTTGAGATCAAATAGTAGTTAAACCCTAACCCTAATAGACACGGACTGAATTCGGTGGGTGAGTCGACTCGGAGAATTTTTCTAGTTGCTTCGAACGATTTTTGCTGTGAGAAAGAGTTTGCTAATGCTATACGAAAGAAGAAATGACGGAGAAATAGAATTTATTTTCTACTATTTTCATTTGGCGGCGGTACACACGTGTCGCTTTACGCGCTTTTGGATTGTGAGTTGTGATGCTCCCTGGCACGTGCTAAGCGCCCACTCACACCGTGGCCAAAAAATTTGGACTGACGTAGCAATAAAAATTTTAAAATTAAAATAAATTAGGTAAATTGCACCACTAGTCCTCAACTTATTGGTTTATTAACTAGTTGATAATTTAAATTTTCATTTAGAAAATGTTCAAATCTTTATCATCATGTCATGTAGACCTTGCGTGTTTAAATTTATAAAACTAAAGCTTATCTCTTAATTTAGATTGGTGCCAAAAAATTGAGCTAGGTGACATGTTATTATTGGGAATTTTTTGTGTAGCTATGATGAAAATTTGTTGATTTAACTTGTTCTTTTCTATTGATTTGGAACCTATTTGGTACTAAAATGATAAATTGTAAATTTATTATTAAATTCATGTTTGGTTCAACTAGAAATTTGGATTGAAATTTAAAATTAAAGTTAATAACTAATTTTAGTCATACATTTTATTAAATTCATAATTTATTATCTGACCCAATAGGGACTAGAAAGGAACCATCCATTGTTTGTATAATAAGTTTGTCTTTAACTTTTACAATAATATGATTGATTTTTAATTTTTTTTTATTGTAGTTGCATAATTAATTTTGAACAAGAAAACTATTTCTTTTAACATGATTTCATTTAAAAAAATAAGTTGAATTCTTTTAACAAATAAATTTTATTATTTTCTAGGGGCTCTATTTTGTATCTTTAACTCCAACTTGAGGTCACTTTTGTTTTTGTGTTTTTGGCAGTCACGTGAGCATTGTCGGATAAAGTGTGGGGGCAAATTCTTGAAGCTTCTCCATGTCATTTGTTACGGCTGCGATTGACTCAAAGGACACGTGGGGGGATCTAGGAGCATCGTGTCAAGTACTATGATTGGAATTTTTCTTTATTTTTTTTATTTTTTGGATAATATTGACACGATAGCAATTTTGTCGTGTATGTGATACATGAAATAAACACCCGGATTGAATTTCACTACCTTTAGCCCATCATTTGCTTGGGCTTGGAATTGGGCCTGGACCAATATTCACTTAAAATAGGTTAACGGGTTGAACAGTCCAGTCACCCTTTGAGTTTATCTTGTCTTGCCTCGGTTCGGTATAGATAAAAGTTTTATTTTGATAAAAGTTTATGGAATGTATAATTGAAAAGTTTTGAGTGTCAAAAAATATATGGTTAAAATTAATTATTGACTTTAACTAAACTTAAACTATCAAAATTTTAATCCATACCAAACAACTCCAAAAATATCGTTCTTCATGACAATTGTCAATGAGAAAGAATGACGAGATTACGGAGAAGATTACGGAGATCTCACATTCCGTAATTACATATGTAATTGATTGTAAATTATTGTAATTAGTCTTGTTACCATATT